>JAKSZP010017199.1:0-182436 GCA_022478985.1 Massospora cicadina | reverse complement strand
TTTCGCCATTCAATTCCACAAAACCTCTGTCCATGCCATTGTCAATAGTGGTTACCCATGAATGTCATTTCATCTGATTTAATGAAGCGCATAAAGATTGTCCCAGACTTGCCCCATTACATGGAATGCGGCATGGCTGGGCCACAATGCACTTAGTCTATTGGGGCCTAATCCTTTCTACTAATTCGCTTTAGAATTTTTCTGTTTATACCTCCACCATTGAGTTAGACAACCCAAGCTATGACCTTCTCCTAGTGACTAAGTTTCTCTGAGATTATTCAGCCATTATGAACTATGATAGTGGATTCTTATCTCTGCTGTAACACCAGGTCCCTTTGTGTTTTGAATCTTCCCATGACCTCAAGACAGAGGTCAAAGCTCAGACTTGCCTGGTAGAGAGAGAAGTCCATATTGACTGAACCAAGTATCATGTAAGGGTTCTCAGTAAGTATGCCCCCTCATGCAGTTTATGGTTTTTAAGTCATGCCAATTTATTTTGCCCAAGACAGCCACTATACCATCAAAGCCTTAGGTTATCATTAACACCCGGGCTCACATCAACATCCCCTCCAAATACCTGCTATAGATCTGAGGCCTGGATAACCTTTATGTCAAGGAGGTCCTAACCTTTCTGGGAACTTTAGATCCTACCTATGTTGGATCCATATCGGTTTGCTGGCTAATCTCACAGACAAACCAGGATAGTGGGAACTAATACTCCAGCTGCTTATTTTTCGCCTCCTTCTCATAGAGGCCATTGAAGATTTCCACAATTTTTTGAAGGTTATGGGATCTTGGGTTAGAAACACCACCATCAGTTGCTCAAGTTGACACCTGTATTGGGCAAGAGCTCACTAGTGAGCAACAATTTCAAGATAAGAAATTATTGAAGGAGTACTCAGACCTCCTACCAACAACCACCTAGAATTTTGTGAAAATGAATGGCGTTTTGCATCACGTAGAGACTGATGACTCTCCCCCTATTTGGTCCAATCCCTACCAAAAAAGTAAGGTTGAAGAAGCTCAGGTGGCAGTTGAGCTCAAGCAACTACTTGAAGCAAGGCTACTGGTGCCTTCGAGTGGCCTTATGCCTCCCCTCTCTTGTTGAGTTCAGAATAAGGATGAAAGCCATCTCATAATGATGGACTATCTCCAGCTCAACTTTACTACAAAGAAGAATAGTTACCACTTGCTCCAGATTGATAATTCACTACACTTGCTTTCAGGATCACAATAATTTTTGACTATTGATCTAGCTAGCATATATTGGAAAGTAGAGCTCTCCCGCAAAGATTGGACCAAGAGTGCATTTATAGCCAACGAGGATCTATTCAAACCCCTGAGGATTCCACAGGGGCCTTTGCAACGCTCCGACCACCTTCCAACATGCCAGGTATTGGATATTAGGGGACTTGAATTATCTTGTGTCCTCGTGTACCTTGACAATATTACTGTCTTTTCATGAACCTTCAATGGTCATCTAAAACACCTTGGGAAGATTTTATCCATCTTAGGAAGGCTTCAATAGAGATAAAGACTTCAAAGCGCTCTTTTTTCCAATTAAAAATGGAAAAACTCAGACACAAGGTCTGAAAAGATGGTATCCATTTCATTAAGGACAAAGTTGACGCCATTAAGGAGATGTAGCGCCCTCAGAGCCTTAGGGGTATCCAAGTATTACTGGCCATGGTGGGCTATTACTGTCAGTTCATTCCTCAGCTTGCCAACTTGGCTGAATCCCTTGCTATCTCCTGAGGAAGAATGTGCCTTTTGAGTGACGGCCTGAATAGGAACAGGCGTTTAATGCACTTTGCACCTCACTTTTTTAACCTATTTTAGTCCATCCGCTTTTTGATTGACCCTTTTTTTCTATTCAAAGATTCAGTGATTTCACCATCAGGGCCATATTAGCTTAGCACGGTGAGGATTAGGTTAATTACCCAGTGGTTTACTTCATTGCGACCTTGTCCTAGGCCAAATGAGTTTATGGCAATACTGAGCATGAATGCCTGGTTGTTTTGTTGGCGATCAAACATTCCTTACCTATCTATATGCCACCCATTTCACCATTTATCACCAATCATTCCTCGCTCCAATGGCTGCAGCATATAAAGGACCTGGATGGCCAGTTAGCCAAATGGGCTCGATGGCTGCAGAACTATGATTTTATATAGTCTATCACGCAGGAGCAATTCATCAGAATTTAATGGTCTCTAGGATGCTTGTACTAGATGCTTTGACCCCGAAGAGGACCAAAGGTATGATCTTATCATCCAAACTGAACAATGGGAGTTGGTAATTCCTGAGATCTAAGCCAAGCTCCAAAAATGTCTCGAGATAACTATACTAAGGAAGGAATGCTGTATAAGAAAGTCAATAAGAAATGGATCTCTTATATCCGACCTTCTTGAACTGATGTTATCCTAGAATGGCATATGAATGTGGGACATGGGGCAGTGAAGAAGACCCACAATTGTCTAAGAAAATGATGCTATTGATACAAAATGGCTGGCGACCATCCAAGAAGTTCTGGAGGGTTGTATGACTTGCTGATTCTAAAACTGGTCCAGAGCCTGATATCAGTGATCAGTTGTTCTATCATGTCCATTTAATGTCGTTAGCATCAATGTAGTGGACCCTATGCCCACTGGGTTGTATGGCCATAAGTATATTTACTTAGCCGTGGACTGTTTAGACAAATGGGTCAAAATCAATTTCTGCTCACTACCACCGCAAAGGCCGCAGACTATTCCTTGTTCAATACACTTTCACCCAGCATGGATGCCCACAAACTTTACTTTCAGACAATGGTTTAGATTCACCTCACAGTTTGTCCAAGAACTAACTTAGCCTTTTGGAACTAACTAAAGTTTACCGCCCTTATAACCTGTCATCCAATGGAGCAGTGGAACGTTCTATCAGAATACTTGTTTCTGTTTTTTCAGAAGATGACCATATCTAATCCTACTCACTGGAACGACTACCTACCAAGTTCCTTGCTCGCATACCAAATAAGTTACCATAAAACTTTTCAAGATGTCCCCCTTTAAAGCTCTATATGAACGCGCTCCTTGACTACCAAGTATCGTTCAGTCCCTTTTTGATACCTCCATGCCTGATGACTCTGAATCTGACCATGAGGGCCTTATCTAATAAAGTTGTTTGGCTTTAAGCCCTAACCACACAAGGCATTGTCATCACCACAAAAATGGAGACATCCCAATTTAATGTCAGCTGACCCTCTTTACTCGTTTATAATTAGGTGACCTACTTCTCTTTTATTATCATTGATGGAGGTCAGCAGAACAAGATTAACATTATTTGGTCTGGACCTTATAAGGTCATTCATAAGGTGAACTCAGAGTATACTATTGTTGACAATAATCAGGGGGCAGTGGTGAACCAAGTACATGGCTAGTTCCTTCAGCCCTATACCCCCTCTGTTAGGACTTTGAGGGGGGCGTTGTCAGTATATGAGAAATGAGTGAGTCAAAATCCCTGCCACAAATAATCATAATAAGTCAACTCTCAAGCCATTGCAAATGAAAACTGTCCCTGAAGGCACCAATGAGAGTCTTGATCAGGAAGTATCACGCAAATAAGAACTTAATGGAGATGCATTCAGGAATTTTATCCCCACTTCCTTACCCCTGAGAGGCGTGCCCCGACCATTGTGGTCATGAGGCCAATGCAGAACAATGAGGGTTTCAACCAGGTGGTCAATCATGTAGGCTGTGAAAGATCTTGATTGTACAGGGCCACGAAGGTCCCCTGACACCATGTCCCCACAAATCCTGAAAAATTGATGCTTTTAAACTACATAAAGTAATCAATTTCGCCACATCATTTTGTTTTATCAACCTCTCCACTAGTTTACAGATCTAAACCCATTTTCAAACTCTGGCTACATTCAAGAGAGCTGTTGTGCTGAGACCCATCATGAACAAGCCAGACCACTACGCTCAGTTAAACTTGGCGAGGCAGAGTATGAAGTCAAGGACATCCTTGAGAGTAAAGTCATCAGAGGAAAATTCTCCTACTAAGTTAACTGGAAGGGTTACCTCTGCACAGAGGCCATCTAGCAATCAGACTCAGACTGTTCTTACTTCCCCTAGAAATCAAAGGGTCTTTCATCAGGAAGGACATGATCTTAGAGGGTGGTGATGACACAATTTAGGCTTTTCCTGGATTGAACATTTCCTTAATATTTTGTACATATATAGCAAGTTAGAAATCGACCTTGAAGCACTATACTAAAAGCAAAAAATCGATAGGTATTGATCCCCAATGAACTTGAAACCAATTAGAATTTATTGACAACAATCCCCAAAGGTTAGAAGTAAATCAAACCAATGCAGATATCGCTTCCATGCAAAACTGATAGAATTGAAACTTCAATTCATTACTGAATTGATATAAATCTTGCAACCAACACTGTCGCTATCAATCTGCGTTCTACAGCTCTGATTGAAGGGTTGTTCGCTACAGGTATCTTAAATATTCCAGAGAAAACTGCGGCAACAGATCCTGATCTACTCAGGATTTGTTTTAGCGAGTTTTTTCTATAACAATGAACCAGAGCTTGAAATCTTCTTATAGGTGAGAAGTAGGGAATTCTAATCCCCTACATTTCTAGTTGTTTCTATAAGCTCTCAAGAAAACTTCTTTGTTTAAATTCTCTTTGACGTTTACTGGTCTTACTTATACTATAAACTCAACTGTCGTGGCTTACAATGACGCAGATTTTCAATAATCCTAAAGCCCTGGAAACTTACTTTCTCCTGATATGTGTGAGTATGTCCCTTTCTAGCAACCTAACTTATTACAAGGTAATTATGTGCCGTTTCACCAAGATCTGGTTTTTGGAACCACTGTAACTTGGGCTTATTCTTTGGCTTGTCTACTCAAAAGTATTGCTTTTTACCTTATATAAGAAAACTGTGACAGTTTCATGGATGACCTCAACAATGAGATCTCACTGTCACAGCTGAAAAAACATGAGCGTTTCAGGCAGCGTTGGAGCCCTTGCTGGCGCTACAAAGTGTCCACTTAGATGGAAGATGACCTTCCAAAGTTAACCACAGAAGTCATGAGGTACCTCCAGCCCTAGGGCAGGAAATCTTCTTTCAGTCAGTCCTCTTCCAGTATTACAACCCACCACCAATGTCATATGTGTGAGCTTTGACGGTGCACTACCCGCCATATGCACACCCTTACGCCGCTCAAATGCCAAATGTTCATTATTATATGAAACAATTGAAAAGCCAGCATTCATACACTGGTCCACCGCTAGTGCAGACTAAGCTGCCCCTCCAGAAGATCCAATACATCATTTGTGCAACAAGTTGCATAATAAGCCTGGAAACTCCTTCTTACAGAAATGTATGCCGCCAAAAACTCAATAAAGAATTAGAAAAGCCTTACTTATTATGATAAAACGTTTTAATTAAAATTAATGCCCTATTGAACAAAGAGAGTAAAGAACCTAATAAACTTTATGATATTCCTTTGAGAGATCTGACAAGCCAATTATAAAGCATAAAAATATTTCTCTAAAATTAACATAACTTTCCAATAAGGCTATGGAAAACCTAATTGCCAACAAAAGCCAAGCAATGTGACCACAACATTGATCCCTAGATAATCATATCCCTATTTAAGAAAACAGCTGCCATAAAATCTCGTGTACCACGCAATACAATGAGCAGATTTCAATCCAGCGTTTTACCAACTCAAAGGGATCTTGGCTAGAAAGATCTTAGAAGGGACTCCAATTCTTGTACCCTTAGATACCTGTTAAAGTGCAGCCCCTAATTAAACAAAGACCTCTATCAAGGTATTAGGATCACTTGACCACCAAATGGGGGCCCAAAGCATGAATCACCACTCACAAACACTGGAGATCCCTACACCAGGGGATACCTTTTTGGATACACCGTTAAATTCTTTTACCATGGGTTTATTAGCGAATAACATGACTAAGAAATATTTTTGGACATTGTCTATGAAGACATTCTTCAAAGTGACATGATTTCTTGATAGTTATGAGACCTCAGCAACCTTGTTGTGATTAAGTAATCAAGCTCTTAGTGGAGATAGCGTGCGAAATTAAAATTGTTACATGGTAATTTTTGACCACAACCACAACCCCTTCAAGTTATTTCTTTATGCCTGGCCCTTAAAAAAGTTTGGAATCCATGCGAAGTTTAAATCAAAACAATGGTTCATGAAAACATAAAGAGAATGAAACTCCTGCAGTTACCTATTACAACCCAGAGTAGACGGCTCATGTCTAAGAGCAATTGTTTAACTATCTGTGTGGTGAGTTATCTAAAAAGCGCTTTATATCATTTGGACAATCAACTAAGAGAGAAATTGACTAGATTTTTATCAAAGAAGCTTTTTTCGCTGCAATGGCAATGACATTCCCCTCTTGACACTGGGTCTACATTGTATCAACGTTGCTAATTTTAAACCATCACCAGATGGCCCTACCGCTTGCCTCAAACCTGATAAAAATTTCGTGAAGTGGAAATTAAGTATGGATGACCAGCGGCCTTTTCACCCCTCACAGTCTCCGTGGACATTCCCTGTATAGCTGTCCTCAAGAAAAATGTTAAGCTTCAGTTGTGCATTAGATAAATCTCCTTAAATCAAATAAACAACAAAACGCATACCTGATGCTGTTGGTTGTGGATATTTTCAATGCATAGGGGGCGCAATATTTCACTATTATTAACTTGGTCTCTGGGTACTATTAACTGGCGTTAGAAAAATGATATTCTAAAAACAGCGTTTGGTACCAAAATTGGATAATTTAAATACGTTTAAATGGCTTTTAGTCTCACTAAAACTCCTAGAACTTTCCAAAAAGTTATCAATAAATTATTCTGTGGACTAACAGATTGATGTGTAACTATCTACTTTAATGCCATAACCATCTTTTCCGCCAATTTATAAAGACATCTCCAGGACCTAGTAGTGGTACTCTGGCGGATTAAAAAGAAGCAATCTTATAACTATAATGAGATCAATAAATGCTTTACACTAAGGAGCTGAAGCTTCTAGGACATATATTTTACTCCGAGAGAATGAGCATCAACCCTTCTAAGGTGAAAAAATTTTATGTAACCAGTCTCATAGTTTCAATCAGATTCCTTAGTTTTATAGGAACTGTTAGCCACTATTGAGCCTTTATCTCAGATTTCATCAAGGTGCCATCTTAGTGTACCAACTTTGTAATAAGGAAATTCCTTAGAGATTCATCAACACCGCCCCCCAGAGTTTTTTAGATTAAGGAATGCATAATTACAAGTTTCTATTCTATTCATCCCTGTTTTCAAAATGAGTTCCAGGTGTTTATAGATGGTAGAAATTTAGATTTTGGGGCTGTGCTCACCCAATTATAGGTAAAAGATAACTAACTGTCAAGCTCATCTTTAAAAACCTGCTACGGTAATGTAATCCATTCAACTTATAAAAACGTAGTCCTGCCTGTAGTTCTCACTATTATAAGGTCTTGATAATACCTGTTGGACATGCGGTTGGCTTTATTAGTAAATATTTGGTATTGAGTTTTCTGTTAATATAATCCAATTCCAGAAGGACATCAATGATTTTGGCAGTAAAAACTAATGGAGTTTGACTTATAGTTGATTTTTCCCTGAATGGCATAATGAAGATTTGGATGTATTATCACAAACTCAAAACAACACCACAGGGTTAGAAATCTTCCATAGGGGAAGATCAATCATAAGAACTTTGAGTTTAGGTCTTCTAAACCTCAATAGATACTTGAAAAAACTACCAACCCCAAAAGAGAGTTGCCTCAATCAAATGGTTATTTAGGTAAGTTCCAATTATATATATGAAAATACAACTTAAAATGTGGGTCTCATCCAACCATGTCAGTGTGCTAAAAAACCACCTTAGCTATACCCATCCTTTAGACACCTGATGGGAAAACTTCAAGACTTTACTTAGTAAAACTAATTAACCCAATTTGGATCAAAGTTTGATACAGTAGCAGATCTACTCAACTTTTATCTACTTAGGGCTTATTGTATATTGTGGCGTTATAGAGATATGGTTACTTTGACAGTGCTGAGGGGTTTCTCTTCAGCCAACAACCCTTTTTAAAACTATAACTAAAGCCCTAAGCCTAATTTTAAATAGACATTTATTAGATATAAAATAAAAGTTTTTAGAGACTTAAGCGCGCATACATGAGATAATTTAAACTTGGACTTAATGGAATCACATCCCCAATGTTGAATATCAGGATATTAGACATGATGGAAATACTATTAAACAATCAACTCCCATAGGAGAATTGACACTTAGACCCAATAAGGTATTAAAGAAGTCACATTGATTAGTTATAAGGAAAATCAGTAGTTGGTAAGACTAAATTTGATACTAGGAAAATACCATCATCACAATTTGAGCTCAATATACCATGGAACAAAATCCGCTTATCATAAATGAAAGATCATCAAAATGTCTGTTGGCCACTACTTTAGGTGGCATATGAGGCAGTAAATTATGATGTACCCACAAAATGATAAGAATCAAGAATCAGACCAACAATTAACCTAAGTGATAACAAATCCCATCTGACTTAGTACACTCAACATAACTTTTCACCATTTCAAAGATATGCTACAAAAGCAATGTATTGTCTGGATGCATCGCCTGAGAAAGAGTCTCCTATTCAGATTACTCTTCCATTAATTTATTAAATCATTTTCTTATGGAGTTTATATCGTTATATATAAAATATAAAACCCCCTGTTCTTTACTAAAACAAAATGATGTTATCACATTTATATCTCTTTTATATACTTTACTTGATAAGTGCATTTCGAAGTACTTACCATAGGATGGATACTCTAACTAATGGGCCCAAGTGTGACTTAAAACCCTAAAAATTAAATAACATACCTGTTATATGCATTTGACTGCTTCAAATATTGGCAGCAGGCTTCTTGAGCATAGCACCATAAAGTTACAAATTTGGGTGCCTAACATGATGGTGCTCACTATAGAGGGCTCATCTGAAGCTTAACAATACCTGCGCTTTTGTTGATAGCACATTGAAGACAATGCAATTTATAGTGTAACCTGATGGGTACACAACGGAGATGGTGAAGAAAATTACCAAATGGGAATTCCGCCCATCATCACACATGGAGAAGTTCAAGAAAATAAGAAGATTTCAAGGACTATTTATCTAAAATGGATTTTTGTTGAAGGAGCTCAAGACTTGCTTTATGGAACATTAACCAAGGAGAAAGAGCCAGCCTTAAAAGGGCACCTTTTGTGGTCAGGTCTCTCATGAACTTATATAAAATCAAATGTTCTCCAAGAGACATACAGCTCAAGTGAAAATCTATTTTGCTACATTATGGAATTTTACACCCAGTGCTTAACCATATTGTTCATCTATTTGGAGTCTATAACAAGGAACTCCACCATCATATTAATACCCAAGGGCCTTACAGTTGGCCTGCAAACAGGTATATAATTAATGTCTCAAAGTATAGGGGATATCCAACAACTGATCATAGTGAATTTTTCCTATATTATACAACTCCATAAACAAATGGGGACAATTGATTCCGGTGTTATCAAGTATGTGGAGGAAGCTATAAAGCTTCAAAAGGACATCAAGGAGTCAAACAAAACCAAAAGATTACTTGACTTTTTCACCCTAGAGTTGAAAAGACAAGATGAAGAAGCTCATGGTGAAATGATGTCCAAAGCTTCTATTAGCCGTCATAATGAGGAAGAATATATTAAGTTCCCCAATTTCTGGTATAGCAATAACTACAACGTTTGATGAGCTGAGGACCCATTGAACTTCTGAGACTCAATCAGTACCTTAAATATTATTTCTTGATAACCTGTTGTTGAAGTATTGACTGGACTAAGCGCAAGATTGTCATTTATATTAAAATGAAAGCTGAAACTTTGCACCTTAGTTATAAGTTCTAATATATAACATAGGACAACAATTATTTTGTTACATGGTTAATATTTGCTGAATCTTATGTACTGTTAGCGCTGATTCCAAATATGCAGTCAAAAATTCCCTATCAGTCACATTTTTTTGAAATTGCCCTTCTTACTTCTCTAGAAAGTACACGGGCACAAACTATGCAAGTGCAATATATATGACATTATTAATTTATTTTTGCAAGATTATGTTTCTATTTAAACTGTATAACTATTAATTTATTTCAGTTCAATAATATCCATGAAAAATAAGTATATTATTTAAACACAATAACACACTATGCCAGAAAATCAAAATGAAGCAGATTTTAAGTATGTTGAAATTGCATGTATGTATAATAAACGTTTTTCAAAAATGGAAATTACAAAAACCCTTCCCAATAGAAAAAAACCATTTACATATTTATAATCAGCGTCAAAAATTCTATAAGATTCAGCTGTTATTATTATTGTAACAAGCAGAAACCAAAATTATGTTGTCCAGTGTAATTTTAGTCAAGCAATTACTGTAAGAATTTATTATACTTATAAGGAAAACTGGGGAGTCATGGCTTTGTAATTATTTGACTTGAAGACCTATTATTGGGGCCTTTTTGTTTAAGTCAAAGTTATATTTCTGTGTCAATTGGGTTACAATCAAACTAATATTAAATTAGTAACTTATATGGAATTGTGCACCTTGCTAACATAGTTCAGAGAATTGATAGCATAAATTTTAAGACAATGTTTATTTCCTCGTGTCAGAAAGAATTTAACCAAAGAGGTGGAGCTGGGTGTACAGCAGGGAACATAAAGTGGGAGAAAATCCCCCAATGAAGGTAAAGACTTATAACCCCCCCCCTTGGGTTGGGACCATCTAGTACTAAAAAAAAGGTAAAGACTTATAATGTGGAGAAGAATTCCAGAAACTGTGCCTGAGAGCCACTTATTTTATATGTAGAGTAAAGTTAGAAGGTAGGGCAAAGATTCAGTTAGCATAAGAAGTAACCCTAATTAAACCTTTAAATTTTACATAAGTGGTATTAAAAAATTGTAGTTTTTGGTAAAAGATTTATGCTCATCATACTTTTTATTGTATTACATTTAAGCTTTCTATATTAATTAGGGAGATCATTGGGCGGACAGACATAGTTCAAGTAGTGACAGAAGGATACAGCCTCCAATCCTAAATTCAAGGATTTTTATATTTTTTGGTATTCACTCTTTATTGGGTGAAGCCTCTTGCCAAGGGTCACAAATTTTATTTAATTGAGGTAAGCTGACCAGGGGACAGACATTACCAAACTAAAACTAAAATAAGAAATTAACAATTTAAACAAAACGCCCAAAATGGATGGATTGATTAAATCATACCTAACAAATATCCAACCAAGTGGGTAGCGAATACTGCTATCCCTCCATAGTGGACGGGGAGGAGGGATTGGGGGGCTCATCTTCAGCCGCATCCATCTCATTCCAGAGTAGGGTGCATGTTAAGGCAGATAGTAGGAGTTGGGGGCATCGGCGGTATGGGGTTCAATATCCCTGAAGACTGGAACTTCCAAATAGTTGTTAGCCATCATAATGCCAACGATGTATTTGGCCAAAGCGTCTTCAGCTTTGAGGCGGGAATCTGGGAATTTAATGAACGTGGCAATGTTGATTCATGTTATTTTTGCTTTTGGATTCCGTGCTACTGTTACCATGTTCTGGATGGCTTCAGTGATGTTTTTGTATAAAATTTTCATGTTGATCTTACTTTGTGCAGTAAATTTATGGGGATGACAGGAGGTGAAATCCCTCCTGTGAGCGCAGCCAAAGATTTGGAGGCAGCTTTGCAGAGTGGATGGCAATCTGGTGTGGCGGCTGCTTCTACTGCAAGCTGGTGGTCGCTGTAGAACGGTTTGATGTTAGTTTGTGGGACATATTTCTGAGGCGGGAATTTTGCATCCCATTCTGCATTACAGAGCCGCTCAACTTGCAGTGATAGTTCTTCAACAATGTTGCCTGATTCGCCAATTTCATCCAAATACTCCCATGGGTTTTGGTTGAATTGGATTTGGGAATTGACGTATGGTTGAGGATTAGCTGGTTTTCTGAATTTGCCTGGAATCGAACTGGGGTCCAATCCTGTGTTTGATTGGAAGAATCATGCATGGCCCTGGGGCAAGGTGGATGCTGATTGGTGGCTGCAGGTGCAGCTGCAGCATCAGACATTGGAGGAGGGGAAGGTAGGATCATACCCCATGTTGGAGTTGGCGCAGGGTGGGCGGCAGATTGGTGGGCATAAGGCAAACTTTTGGCATCAGCGGAAGTTTCTGAGTATGGGAATTTTCATTTTGAGTGGTCTAATTTGAAACAGGATGGACAAATCATCCATCCGCCCTCAATGTGGGCCCAAAACGGATGGTCAGGGGCAGATGGGATGGTGGCACGAGGAGGAATTGCCAGAGAAATTTTTGTAAATTCAGGGCTGATTGTGGCATATGTCTGAGGCCCAGTGAGGTGTGTGGCCCCATTTGGGACCACAAATTGTAAGATGAAGTTAAAGCCATAGGCTGCCAAACCTTCCATCAGCTCCTGGTGGAGCACTTCAGGGGGGAGGTGGGTGGGCAAACCTGCGAACTGGACCACCAAGGTGGTGTCTGTTGGGAGCCAGGTCTGAGTTGTTGGGAGGGGAATATTGTTAAATACAATGGCACCGTTGCCGCAATGGCTGCATTAGCTTCAAAGGGGAAGCCAAGATCAAAGTACCCCTTATAGGGGCGGAAGTCAATAAAACAGGCTGGTGTCATCACCGCCTGAGCCATTTTTATAATGGCTTGGTTGTCATAGGGGAAGAATTTCCCATATTTGACCCTAAGGCTGAAATGCATGTTGCTCCAGGGGAGCACCAGGGAGCAGCAGGGCACTGCTTGGGTTTGGGCGAGATGGGCATCAAGATCCTTGGGAGGAACAATTGTCCCAAGGGTTTGGAATGACTGGGTGAGCCAGTCCGAGCGCGTTTTCCTGTTGGATGGAAAATGGAGGGGGAGTTTCGCCGCTGCCCCATGCTGGGACAGTTGGCAGGGGATCTGACGACATCAGAGTAAGCCTTTGGTGTGCAATTAAGTGTTTGCTTTTAATTAACCGAGTAAATTGCTTGGAAAGTTACGCTGAGCAGAGAGAGAGCCAAGGGTCACAACTCACTAATATAAAATATTAGCAAATGCCAAATTGGGCTCCTCATTAACTTAAGTTGAGCCTATTTGATGTGTCAGGGATCATCTCTGATAACAATTATTATTAATTCAGGTGAATTACTAGTCTTAAAACTATCAGGAAGCATTTAGATATTAATTTAAGTTCTATGATTACTGGAAAATATTGCCTACAATAATCAATCATTAAATTGTCTTTATCTTATTAAAACCTGAAGTTTTACTATGAACCTGCAACTGATGCTGAGAGTTTTTCTAAATTGAGGCATTCATTTGCCATCTATTGCTTAGTATTTTAGCTCCTGCTTTTTATAATTATTCACTCTATCCCACCTTTAGCCTTAGCTCTTTAAGTAGTGCAAGGCTCAGTCCTAATAAATCTTATATTTACCTTACTATTTCTAATCTTTAGTTTTAACTAAAGAATTTCTTTCTTCAATAAGGATCAAGTCTTGTAAACTTAGGGGGAGCTTTAACCCCCTTTCTCTTAGGATGCGTGACATACTAAGCATACCACATCAGCCAAAATGTTGTAATTCTGGGCTGGCACCAAACAAGAAACCCAAGCGACCAGAATTCTGACAATATTTGAATAGCATCATATGTTGGTCTATTGTCACCATAAACTAAGCAACTGAAACTCCATTTTTACTCATGAACAAAGAACCAGCCATCTGAAGTAACAAAAAATTCAACACCTGTGTTGAGCAGGACCTTAAATCCCGTGCAAACCAGGTGTTTACTCATTCCATTACTGAGTGACTCAACAAATTGGAGATCAATATGGGAGGAAAATCACCTAGGTGAGAAGACATTAATTAAGTCTACCATCGCCTCAATGAAGATGAAGATGCTGAAATAAACTTACAGAAGAGATGAAAGCCAAGATCAACAAGCCTCCTCATAAATTTGAATGCAAAGAGAGGAAGGAGGACTTGAATCAGTCCATTGGAATATTAAAGGATAAGAACAAACTCCTGCCAACTTACTGCTCATCCGCTCATCCCAAAATTTATGATCTGGACATCCATGTCAAAAACTTGGAGAATGATAAATTCATTCTCAAAAGAAGTCATAATCTGCTGGATGTCACACCAAGACTTACTTTGTAGAATAATGAAGCGACATTCTCAATTCTCTACAAGGTCAAATATGATGCTCTACATCAAGCTGAACAGAGAAACTCTCATATCAAAGTTACTAAATCTAAGGCTCCTGAAGTTCACGTCATAGGGGATGTGGTATAGTTAGGATGGGCGTCCCACTATTACCCCTCATGACGTGGGTTCCAATCCCATCGTGGCAGAAATTGCATTTCTGTGCCAAGAGGATATCAGTACTTGTGGATTCGCACATCATGCCTCAGTCTGACCAAACAAGTTAGTGAAGTTAGATCATGTTATCCCAGCTTATTAGAACACATGCAGTAAAGTTTTACCCCAAGTACTTGAGTTTTGTCCTCAAATACTTATTTTCGCTCCCTACTCCCTATTCCCTCCATCAGTGCGGTATATTTGTCCCAAGGTCAGCCCACCTCAAATAAAATTAAAAAAATGAAAATTAATGTAGTACATGTCGTCACAGGATTGGAATTCACTACCTTTAAACCTACCTTCAAGGACAATTTACACCTGTTGAAGGAAGTATTGCATCTTTCCTATATGTCTATGAAGCTGCAATAAAAATTGAACTAATCATTAGAAGGTTAAGCATATTCTATCTTGTTTAAGATTTATGGGTAAAGAGGTTATGGTACACCATATGAACGATTTGAACAACTGGAGAAATGTGAAGGAAGCGTTCATTAAAAAATATAGTTCCAAGCAAAGCTTGAATATGAAGAAGTAGGCTTTCATGAAATTTGTGCTACGCCAAAATGAAACCCTGGTCAAATTTGAGGATTTCTTATATACTGAGACCCAAATGCTGATGACCTCAAGGACGCTTACATTGGAAAATGCCGTAGCTACCGTTGTTGCTGGTTTACATAGTAATTCTGACTTAGTCATGCATGACACATCTGTCAAACGAAGCTAAAATTCTGTCTTAGACATTGATGAATCCCTGTTCAATGTGGTTGGTATACACAAGCCAGAGACCTCCCAAAAATCTTCCACAAAACTAGAGTGTATACCATAGAGGAAGCAAAGCCTAAAGAGGTGGAGAAGCTTAAGTGAAACTACTGCAAGAAGAACAATCACACCAAAGACATCTGTTTAAAGAAAAACCCTTCCCTTGCCAATCAAGGAAAAGGGCGGTCATCTTAGGGTCAGTTACCTCTTAATTCAACCAACCTAAAGTACCTGAAAGAAAACACTTCCAATTGCTCATCTTCCATGCAATTAAAGTAATTTCAACGATGACTATGAAGGGGATAATAAAACACAGGTTATTATATTTTTAGTCACACTCACTGAGCTCGCCATTACGGATTGTTTGAACGCTAAAAAATGTTTATAAAACACCAGTTCCAAAAAACACTTACCTCAATTAAGTCATTGTGTACTCCAGAATAATTGATACAGCCAGTGATGCTAATCAGTACCTTGCTCTGTTGATCTGACACATCTTGAGTGTGCACAGTGTACTGGAGATTAAGAAATATCTAGACTGCTCATATGCTCAATGCAATGTTCAACCTAATGAGATGATATTCCTCCAGCCAAAGTTTGGAGGAACCATTTACAAAGTATTAGTGTTGATTCAGAAGGTCAGACTAATAGCTTTCTTAGATACAGGATCCCCAATCAACGTTGTCTCTTCTCAACTCATCACAATGATCAAACTCGCCCTGATCTTTAATACAATCAAGAGTAGAGCACTGCTAGTCCAAACAACACTAAGGCGATAGGTGCATATTCATATATGTCAATTTGAGTTAGCATATTAGTTTTCTCAGCTTACGCAGCTACCTTGACAATAGCCAGTAAGTTATAACAATCAGGATACAGTTTATAATCAAATATGAGGAGTTATCAATCTTAAAGTTGAAAAACTTGTCTGATTGAACACCATATTTATGCTTTGTCTTTATATAATCTACCTTTTTAGGAAATACTAAAAAGCTTCCAAATCAGTAGATGCAGCAGAAGGCATACCATTCTATGATATTGAGAGTAAGAATTAAACCAGGAGAACAAAAAGTGGTTTCTACCAACATAATCCTGAGTATACCCCAAATTGCATGCTACATATCACTAGTTTCAATGACTTTTGTAGATTTAAACTAAGAATTTACCAGAAAGTCTTGACTCAGCTTATCAGCGGCCTATCGAGATACTACTTGGAAGCCTGAATAACCAAAATATCTTGGTCAAGAAACATCATCAGATTGGGTAAGGTCAATTGCTTCCCATGGTTGAAATAGTCAAGGTACATCTTTTGTACTCGCCTTGAATTTAACCTACCTGCCAATAATTTAATCTGTGCCATTACTCAGATCCAAATACCAGATAAGTTAAATCAGGAGGAACTCGAGAAAACGCACCAACTACTTGAAGACTAATGAGATGTTTTTTTCCATTTCAGATGTTGCCTAAGGTCACATGAAAGACTGGACACATAGTATCGACGTAAGAGAATCAACCTTAATATGATCAAAGTCATAAGTAAATTAAAGAAGAGGAACAATACATGAAGACTGAGCTTAAGAACCTATTAGATGCTGGCTTACTTGTGCCCTCCCAGAGTCCATGGTCTTAACCCACTGTTACTCATAAATAGGAAGAATGATGGTCACAGAATAGTGATGGATTACAGGAAGCTAAACAGCCTCATTAGTAAGGACTACTTTCTGATTCCACATATTGATGACTCTTTGGACTAACTCTCTGGCTTAAATTACTTCTCCATGATGGAACTCGCCAGTGGTTATTGGCAAATGGATTTATCGCCATAGGGCCAAGAAAAATACGCGTTGATATGAATGGAAGGATTATTTCAACATATCTGGCTCCAGCAGGGTTTATTCTATGCTCCCGCCTTGTTTCAATGGGCAATGGACCACAACATGCAAGACCTTAAACTAAAATATTATCCATATTCTTAGATGACACAAAAGTGTCTCAAAAACCTTTACCTATCAATTGAACAACCTTAAATCAGTATTTCATCAATTAGGAGAAAACATACAAAACTAAACTTGTGAAGTGTACCTTTTTCCATAGGAATTGGAGTTTTTAGGACATACCATATTGTAGGAAGGTATTTAACCCTTGTACAATAAGGTTGAAGAAATCTCAAGATGACTGAGCTGAAGTACCATGATGATATACAGGTATTCTTAGGAATGATGGAATATTATCATTATTTACCATGATTATGTTCAATTCATCAAATATATTGTTTGTTAGCTTGCCAAAAACACACTTTTTGTGTGTGTATAGAGAAAATAACTACATTTAAGACCATGAAGGATTTGGTGAAGGAAAGACAAATACTATGCCAGCCAGATTATGGGAAGCCTTTATCTTACCTACAGACGCCTCCAACTTAGCCATAGGGGCTATTCTCTCACAATTAGTTGATGAAGGCATAGACCACTTGGTCCTAGTACAGTAAAACGTTTTCAAAAGCTGATAAATATATAGTGTAATGGAGAAAGAGTACTTGGCTGTTCTCTTTGCAGTGAAACATTGCTGTCCCTACTTACATGGCACAAACTTTATAGTTGTTACAGGCCACGTTTCTTTAAAGTGGCTGCAAAACATGAAAGATCTGACAGGAAGACTAGCTCAATGTGCTCTCAAACTTAAACACTATGACATGAGCACTGTCCATTAAGTTGGAAAAAAGCATATGAATGTAGATGGACTGACCAGATTTTCCCTACTTCATTTAGACAATAGTGAAATTAAATGACTATACGACCAAATTATGAAGCCAGACTCTTGGGAGAATGAAGATAAACCAGTTTAAAAAATGGTAAAACGACATGATTAAAATACTAAAGTATTTGATATATTTTTGCACAAGAAAGTCAGAACTGACTGGCTGCCTTATTTGCAACCTTCAGAAAGGGTACCAGTGATATTGGAAGCACATAATACCTTATGATATTGAGGAACCTGAAAAGTTACAAATGGATCAAGGATAACACTATTGGAAAGAAATACTGGACTCTGTAATTGAATCCTTGGACACTTTATATAACTTGTAAAAATAATGCCATTTAAGGCTAAGTACTTGGATCAGACAATGACCCTAGAAGCCGTTTCATATCATCAGTCTAGTGATATGTCCACTCCCTGATTCCACTGGAGGGAGTTTATGAATCCTTGTAGGGATCAATCATTTAACAAAGTGGGTTGAAGCAATTGCCCTTCCCGCACAGCCATTAAGTCTACCGCTAACTTTTTATATTAAAATATATACAAGACAAAATTTCCCGCAGGTACTGCTATATGACAATCGTAGAACTTTGCCTAAAGAGCTGCGAAAATCTTAGCTATGCGCATGGGAATTCAACAACTATTCAGAGCGCCCTACATCCCATCAACTGATGGGGATTTAGAAAGAGAAAACAGAATGTTAGCTAAACACTATGCAAGATGGCTACTACCAGTCCTTTACATTAGTACAAGTATTTCATAAGTGCATTGGTGGTTTATAGGATAAGTTTCCATCATATCATCTGAATGTCACCCTTCATGTAACATAACAAGTTCTGTTCATCGAATTCTATAATTCGAGATAACAGGAATAGAGGTAGCAAACTGATGTCTCAAATTGATTCCACCGCAGTTAAAATAAAACTTAAATTAATTTTTACCCAAATTATGAGAGTTAGGGCTCAAACGCACTGGGATGACACAGGAATTGACCAGTTTCGACATTTAAATTATTTCATAATTTTTCTTGATGGTCAGGTCTATATTGCAGCATACCCTATTCCAACCTTAAAATTTTTGGAATACTATCTTGTTTCTGGTTACCCCATCCTAGGTTCCCTTTATTTGTGGGTGCCCTCACCAGATAGGCAATCTCAAATAAACGACCACTTCATTTTAGTTTTGTTTAAACTTATAAAGTATTTTTGGTGAGCTCAGTTGATTTCTCAGGTTAGTCAGCAAAACCGTTCTAAGTCACATGGACATTGAACCCTCACTAACCAGGCGCTGTAAGCAATGAACGCATGGCCTTGGATGGTGTGAGGACATTCTGAGGTGCCAATGGGCCTGCCAATCTTGCTGCACCTCAAACTGGTTGTGATCCCCAGTATAGATGCCTGTAAGTGCATATCACTGGAAAGAGTGTGCTGCTTGAGGCCAGACAGGTGGCTAGAGGCTGGCAGAGTATCAGCCGCCACATTGAACCTCCTCCCAGTTTAAACAATTCACCAAGTCGCTGCCAGGCCCTTCTATTGAAGTGTAGAGCAATTTCACAACTTCAATGCTGACAACCTGATATTAATTTATTCCGCTGTTTGATTGAGGAAACTCTCTTCTGGTGTAAAATCACATGTATTGTAATTGACAAAACAAGGCCTTGGAAACTGGTTTGTTAATTTATTCCAACTACCTACCTCTGTGGCAAACTGTGGTTCCTGCTAACTCGCAAAATAGAGGGATGACCATCATCCCAAGCAAATCTAACCTTATCACCGTCATCATCAGTTCTTGAAACCCATGATGGTGAAGGGGGAGGTTGGGGACTGATTGGACCACTGGCGGTTGAGGCCTCTTGCACCCACCAGCAGAACTTCAAGGAAAGCATTGACGCTTTCTGTAACCCTTGGATTTCTGGTCATATTTACCCTTTCATCCCATTGCAAGAAAGGTCGCCCAACACCAGGTTTCCTTCTGCATTGCCTAAGCTTGGGGAAGCTCAGGGTTTTTCCCTTTAGTGAATGGTGATGTAACAGAACAAATTCCATTCATTGATTCTATAATTCGAGATAATAGGAATGGTGATAGCAAACTTAGGCTTAAATCGATTCTGCCACAGGTTAAATCAAATAAGATTTATTTTAGCCCAAATTATGAGAATTAGGGCTCAAACACACTGGGATGACATGGAAATCGCCCAGTGTACATGTCTAGATTATTTCATAATTTTAGCTTGATGGTTGGATTTATATTCTGGCATGCCTTATTCCAACCTTCCAAAGTTGGAATTCTACCTTGATCATTGTATTTTGACTCAAGTTTATATTTTTTTGAATCCTGAGTCAAATTGTTTAGAGAAATTTGGTGTTGGTTGGGTTTGGGTGCTGGTAGTGCGTCGCCTAAATTATTGATTAGGCTCATATGAGCCTGATCAATGGTTTAGGTGGGTCCCCCAAAGGGCAACCATAAAAGGTCAAGCCCTCCAATTCCAAAGCTCACTTCATAATTTTACCCCTGAATTCCCTCCCCAAGGAGCAAAGTCAGTTTTTGCTTCTCAACCAACTCGGTTCAATGGCCCCTTTTATTTGATAATAAAATAAAGGTTGTTTTCAGAGTTTGCTACTTCACTTAACCTTTCATCTTTTTGGTTCCATTTTGGCGAGTTTCACATAGTTGGGTTGGACCAACTACTATTCAACTTGTACCCAACTTGACTTCAGTATTTTTGGCGCTGTTGGTGCGCCAAATCTACCTACCAAATCAATGTTAGTATATTTTGCGCTGTTGATGCGCCAAATCTATTTGCTTTTATGCTGGTCAGAAACTAGGATACTTCCAACTGTTAATATAAAGCTTCATATGGAACAGAGCCTGGAATCTCTGACATATTAGCTTGAGAATTCACCAGTAATAATATTGAATAGTTTGAAGAAGCACTAAGAAGATTAGCCTAGAATACTATGCAACTCTAATCAGAGGAAATTACCAATCTAGCCAAAATGATTACAAGAGAAGGCCAAGAAGCTAGTAAATCCCATAAACCTTTACCTCTTTTTAAGATTTTGGTTTCTTTGTACTATCACAATTGTATAGTGACCTTAGAAAGAAATTAGATTACATTTGGAATGTTCCATAACCTAATACCTACAAACGTGGGGATAAATACTCAATTAAGTCTTTAAAACTAAAAGTAACTATCAAGTAAAAACATAGCCAATTATTTTACATTGGTACTACCCTGCCGATAGTATTGAAAGGGGTTGATTTTAGATACCAGGGTATCAGACATGATGGGAAGCTAATTAATAGAATCTCACAAGAGAAATTTTGATTAGACCTGAGAAGGGGTTTAAAGAAGTCATATTGATTATTAATATGGAAAAATCAATGGTTGGTAATGCTCAATTCAATACTAGGAAGATTCCATCTGACAAATTTGAGCTCAATATATCCTGAGACAGAATACTGCTTAACTAGATTAAAGGGACATTAAAATGTTAAGCAACCATTACATTAATTGGCACATGATGTGGTAAATAAGTAGTACCAGCAAAAAGGTAAAAGAAAAAAATCTGCATAACAACTGACCTAAGTGATACCAAATCTCATCCAACTTAGTACATTCAACATACCTTTTTTCTTTCAAAAATATGGTACAAAGGCTGTTGAAATTAAAGATGATGAGCAAATCAAAATAACTACTCTTAAATCGAGCTCTGATAAGCTGACTCTCAATCCTTTTCAAATGGAAACTTGTTCTTGAAGGCACACATGAGAATTTTGATCATTAAGCATCAAGTGCACAAAAATCATTGGAATTAACTTCAGGAATTGTACCTCCCATTTCTTAACATTAAGAGGAGTGAATACCACCATTGTTGTCTTATATTTAAAGCAGAATAATGAGGGCATCACCAAGGCAGTCAATCCAGAAGGCGGTGAAACTCTGATTATATGGGGCCATGGAGGCTCTCTCAGCAGTGTTTAACTCGCTAATATATAAAGACATTTACCTTAGAAAGTAGCCTTTTTCGCCCCTTCATCTAATTTTCATTGACCTCTCTGCTAGTTTACAGCTTTGAGCCCATTTTTGAATTTCGGCTATAGTCAAGAGAACTGTTACACTGAGATAAATGGTGCTCACTACAATGGACTCTGAGCTGTCCAACTGAAAATGTCATTCACAAAAAAAGAGAATAATAGCAATCAAGGAAACCAACCTGCTGATCAGTCAAGAAGTGTAACTCAATGAACCAACATATCTCAGTATGAAGTACCTCCCTATAGCCTGAAAGCCTAGAGTTTTAGGACACCTTCTAATTCACACTATCATCAATTGACAATGATTGGTATCAACTCCAATATAAGATTCTCAACGAGATTATTCAACAACTAGTTTATGGCATTTAATCTGTGGGAGGTTGCTCCAGTCAATCCTGAGCCTCTTCAGTGCCTTCCACAATTCAAGAGTTATACCTCAGCCCTGCTACCCTCATGAGAATTGGCTTTAGTACTGAACGCTATCTCTTAAGCTTGGTCCATCCAGCCATACACCACTTCTTAAAAATAGTTGGTTGCATCACCATGAAGTATCATGGCAACTAGTGCTTTCTCAAATCTTAAACTCAATTATTATCATTCTATAATACAGCCTACTCCGTCATACATGATAAGAGAGAAGCCATTGTTTATAACCATCAGTTAATCAATGAGGCCCATAAGCAACTCACAGTGTTAGATATTGAAATTTCAGGTTATCTTTAGGAACATCTTTTTCAAAAGTGCAGCTTCTTGAAGCTTCCTGGAACCAGTGTCTCAACCAGATTAAAGACATAATGTGGACCTTCCTGTAGCACTACCAGGAGTTAGCCTCCTGTGAAGTCACCTCCATGTTTAAAAGGCCTGAGGGTCCATAAGGCCCTGAAGGGCCAGAAGGTCCCAAAGGTCCCTGTGGGCCACAAAGACTTTCCAGTCCCACGGCGCCTACTCATGGGGATACTAAAAACTCCTGTAAACAATATGTTCTAAAGGCGTTTATTGACTTATGGGATCAAATACAAGGTGCTCAAGGAAGCAAGCCTTGAGTAGATGGGGCACCTCTCTACCCAATAGTATAAATTAAGTCCTTGTCAGACAAAATGGATAATTTTAGCGCATTCACCAAGCTCACTGATAGCAATATCAACCAACTTGAACAAACCTGTTATGGGTTTTAAACTTGCTTGAGTAACTTTGAGTGTCAAATGCTGCTCCAACATGCCATAATTCAAGCGCTGAGGACAAAATTGCTCTTAAATCCTCCATTATCTCTATAAACTGAATTTATGATAATTTTTGGAAGGAGCTAGGAGATAAAGATGACTATTGGATCAACGGGCCCTTATGGCTATGCAGAAACAAATATATTCAAGCCTGCACCACTTCCTGGTGTAAATACTCTTTCCACCCCTCTTGTAACTAACTTTAAGCTTTGAATCAAGTGGAAATTCTTCCCAGGGAAGGAAATTATTTCCTTCTTTCTTGTACACTTACAAAAACTTAAGAAGGAGACTAATGACTAGGAGAAGGAGAAGCACATCAACTCCTGCCCGAATAGTACTGCCTGGGAGATTATGGCTCCCATTTAAAGAAATGCCACATCTGGGAACAAGTCTAAACTGCCCTAGTTCAGGAGTTTAGAAGCAATTAAGATCTTGGCAAATAAGGATCAGGCGTTCATGGACATTTGGTCAAACAGAAGAGAAAGCCCTGTAGAGCTTGCTAGCCAATTCTATGCCCAATCACATCCTTTAGAAACCACTAATCATATCATCTTGGATGACGCCATAACAGCGGTCATCTTCACATTGGGATCTTATCCTGAGGTCCAAATGCATATGATTGGGAAGAAGAATAGCTTCACTGAATTAGGGAAATTGAGGAAGCATTTAATGAAATTTCTGCATCTAACTTGCATCCCAAGTCCACCTCATCTGCTTCCTCCAGTCGTCCTCAGGTCCAAGTTGTCAAGAACCAGAAGAATACCAGACCTCAATGCTTATGCTGCAATGGACTTAGTTATAGCGCCAAGACTTGTTGGTAGAGACTCACAAAGGGGTGGGAAAAGGGCCATCAGAATGAAGGACGAGGAACTTCATGCTGACACCCCTGTTCCACCTCAAGAATGTTTATCAAAATTTAATGAGTCTAATTTAAATGTACCAGAAGAAGAAGATTCTGTACCCATTAATAATAAAGAAAATGTACTCTTATTTTCTTCTGATGAATTCCTAAGTTATTCACTCTACTCCCACAGTTTTGGAGCTTAGTTACATGCGTCACCATTCAAATCACTAAAATCCCTATCCAACCATTGTTTACAGTGGTTCCCCAGGAATGTCATTCAATCTTAGTTAATGAAACGCATTAAAATCGCTCCTGACTTGCCACACTACGTGGATTATGGCATGTCTGAGCCACAATGCACTTAATCCATTGGGGCCTGTTCCTCACTGCTCATTCACTTTGGTAGCTTTCCTTGAATGCCCAGACTTTGCATTAGACAATCTGAGTTATGACCTTCGCCTTGGGACTCAGTTTCTCTGTGACTATTCTGCCATCGTGCACTATGATGTGTGATTTTTATCCCTGATGGTACAATGCGTCCCATTGGTTTTGGAACCTCTTGTGATGTCAAGATGGAGGTCAAAACTTGAGCTTTCCTGTTGGAGAGCGAAAGCCAGATCAACTGGCTTGAGTATTATTCAAGGGGCTCTAGCGTATGGATATCCCTCCTGCGGTAGAAGGCCAAGAAGGCATGTCAGTTTATTTGTTTAAGACGACCACTATACTGGCAAAGTCCCAGGTTATCATTGACACCTGGATTCATATCAAAATTTTCTCATTAAAATTGCTGGAGATATGATGCATGGATAACCTGTCCATCAAGGAGGTTCTGACGTGTCCAGGAAATTATAGATCTTGCCTATTCTGGATCCATACTGGCGCTGCTGGCTAAACTCACTTACCCTTGAGTAGTGGTGCCTAATACTTCTGCCCATATGTTCGCCTCCTTCCTGTAGAGGCCATAGATGACGTCCTTAACTTTGGAAGTTTAAGGGTATGGATCAAAAATGCCCCCAATGGTAGCTCTAATGACACCTCTATTGGGCATGAGCTCACTAGTGAATAACAGAGACAAGTTAATAAATTGGTGGAAGTATACTTGGACCTCTTCTCAACCTCAACTTACAATTTTGGGAAAACTAATGACGTTTTGCATCACGTTGAAACTGGGGATGCACCACCCACTTAGTCCTGTACCTATTAAAAAATAAAATAAAAGAGACTCAGGTGGCTGTTGAGCTCAAAGACACTTGAAGCTGGGCTACTAGTGACTTTGAGTAGCCCTTGGGACTCCCCTCTCTTGTTAATTTGGAATAAGGATGGAAATCATCATGTGGTGATTGATTATCAATGACTTAACCCCTTTACCAAAAAGTACAGTTACCCTTTTCACGTATTGATGAATATCTCGTTTACTTACTAGGTCACAGTTACTTTCTGCTATGCATCTTGCTGGCTGATATTGGCAAGTAGAGCTTTCCACTGACTATTGGTCCAAATGTGAGCTCATAGCCATTGAGGGGCTATTCAAGCCAATGAGGATGCCTCAGGACTTGAAATGCGTTCACCACCTTCCAAAGCGCCAAGGAAAGGATCTTAGGTGACTTGAAGCTATTATGTGTCCTCATGTACCTTGACAATATTACTGTATTTTCATGAACCTTTAACAGCCATGTGGAATACCTCTGGGAAGTCTTTGACCGTCTTGGGAAGGCATCTGTAAATTCTAAGGCCTTAAAAGTGCTCTTTCCTCCAATCAGTAATGTAATTTCCTGGACACAATGTCTCAAAGCATGGTATTCAGCACATCTCAGATATAGTCACCGCCATCATGAAGGTTGCGCACCCTCAGAGCCTTAGGAATATTCAATCATTTCTTGACATGGTGTTTATTATTGTTAGTTCATCTCTTAGTTTGCTGACTTAACTGAAACCCTGATCTACCTCCTACAAAAGAATGTACTCTTTGAGTGGTGTCCTGTACAGGAACAGGCATTTAATACATCGAGGACTGCTCTTTGTACTACTACTATTTTAGTTCATCCACACTTTTACATATCCTTTTTGCTATTCACTGATGCTAGCAATGGCGCTTTTGGGGCCATCCTAGCTCAGAACAATGAAGATTTGGTTGACAACTCAATGGTTTATTTTAGAAATACCAGAGCAAGCAGAACGTAATTATAGCATTATCAAACATAAGTGCCTGGCTGTTTATTGGTGATCAAGCATTTTTGGCCCTATCTATATGGCACCCATTTAACTTTAATGACTGACCATTAATCACTACAATGGTTGCAGCAGATAAAGGACCCGGACATCTGGCTATCAAAATGGGCCCTAAGACTTCAGAACTACAAAATTCTATTGTCACTGCACAGGAGCGATATATTAAAACGTTGATGGTCTCTCAAGGATGCCAATGCTAGCTGTCTTGACCCCCAAAGAAGAATGATTATATGATATAATTGGCCAGCCTGAGAGACGAGAGTTGGAGCTCCTGAGATCCAGGCGGAGCTCCAAAAAATGACACAAGAAACTTAAATCAGAGAAGAAATGATGTATATGAAAATCAACAAGAAAGGCCCCCTATAAGTTTCCTTCTTCCCAAACTATTGTCATTCTTGAAGGACATATGACCGTGGGACACAGTGCAGAAAAAAGACCCATATGTCTAAAGAAACGATGCTATTGGGATCAGATGATTGAAACCATCTAGGAAGTTCTAGAGGCATTTATGACCTGTCAGTCCCAAGACTCGACCAGTCCCCAGTATAAACATTCAGTTCTGGCTCCATCAAGCCCCTCAAATGTCTTTAGCATAGTTGTGGGGTACCTCTGCCCACCGAGTTAAATGTCCATAAATGTATCATATTAACAGTAGACCATTTGACCAAATGGGTCGAAGCAATCTAAGTTCCTGCTACCATTATTAAAGCCATGGCTTTTTCCTTATTCATTCTGTTTTCACCCAGCATGGATGCCCACAAACTTTACTTTCAGATAATGAGCTAAACTTTAGCTTGCATGTAATCCAAAAATTAACTTCACTTTTTTGAAACTAACTAAAGTTTTACCTCTCCTTATAGCCTTTCTACCAATGGGCGGTAGAACATTCTAACAGAACACTCATCTCTATTTTGCAATAGATGACTACTATTTTTCCACTCGCTGGTACTACTACCTATCCAGCGCCTTGCTTGTTTATCAAAATAAGCTACCATCAAATCATCAAGATGTCCCCCTCTGTAACTCTATATGGGCGCGCTCCTTAATTACCAATTAGCGTCCATCCCCTGCTCAATACCTCCATACCTGAGAACTCTGATTTGACCATGAGTCCTTACTGATGAAATTGTCCAGCTTCAAGCCCTAGCCACGCAAGGCGTTGTCACCATCATAGAAATGGAACGTGCCATATTTAATGTCAGCTTTCCCTCTTTGCCCATTTTTAGTTGTGTGACCTAGTTCTCTTTTATCACCGTTGACCAGGAAGTCAACAGAACAAACACAACATCCATTAATATGGACCTTACAAGGTCATTCATAAGGTGAACTCTGAGTAAACCATTCCTGATGTCAATTAGGGGTCTTTGGTAAATTGAGTACATGGCCAATTCCTACAGCCTATGCCCCTCGCAGCAGGAACTTATAGAGGTGTTTTCAGGATTTAAGATGATAAGCGAGTCAAAATCCCTAAACCTAAATTGAGCTCTGATAAGTTAACTCTTGAGCCCTCTTAATTGTATTTTTACTTTAAGGCACCAATGAGAATTTCAATAAGTAAGAATCACAGCACAAAAATTGATAGAGATGCCTTCAGGAATTGCACTTCAGCTTCCTGAACCTTGAGAGGCGTGACTCTAACTATTTCAGTCATGAGCATGATTCAAAAAAATGAGGGCATTGACCAGGCAGTTGATCTGGAAGGCAGTGAAAGATCCTGATTGTACAGGGCCTCGGAGTCCCTCTGCATCAGATCCTCACTCATCCTATAAATATCAAGACCTTTCAACTAATAAATTGGTCTTTTTAGCCCCATCTTTTTGTCTTTGTTAACCTCTCTGCTAGTTTAAAGCTTTTAGTCCATTATTAAACTTCAGCTACAGTCAAGGGAACTTTTATGCTGAGAAAGGCATTGTACAATCTGGATGCATCGCCTAACCAAGAGCCTCTCATCTATATACCCCTTCATTAAATGTATAATTTTTCCTTATGGGGTTTATATTGTTATATGCACTTTATAAAGCCCATATTCTTTGCTAAAATAAGGATGTTGTTATTTATATCTTTTTTAGTAATTGACTTTAAATTTTCCATTTCGCAGCGCTTATAATAGGATAAATACTCTAGCTGATGGGACCTAAGCATGACTTACCACTCTCAAAATTAAATAACATACTTTTCATGAGTCTTAGACTGTTTTGAGCATTGACTGTCAGGCCTCTTGGGCATAGCACCATCAAGCCATCAAAATAGAAGCCCAACACCCAAACTTTTAAAAGCATTCCAAAGAGTTCAAATAATGAATCTGATAACTTAGGTGTTTGATCCTACCATATGGCACTAACTTGGATGCTCAGTTTGAACCCATTAGATCATTTTTCTAAAAAAAATTAATATTCTAATAAATCATATTTAAACTTCTGAATGTAAAATTGAGTTGCAACCAACAGTATATTTTATCATTATTATCCCAACTTATAAAATTTATACAGAAAATAAAATCTTTGTTGCATTGATAAAAAACACTTGTTTTTAATTAATTTGGGTGCACAAACTTCATATCTGAAGTTTTTTTTTCTCTGCAAGATACAGTTTCAAATTCATTTTTAACAATTATTCAAATTCATGTAAAATTTTCAAATTTTTCAGCATTTATCTCAACTTACAAATGTGGGATATTATCTTAATCACCTTCATGGTGATAGTATAATTCATTTAACCACAAAAACATGCACAATGGTGTACAATTTTACAGAAAGTTTTGAAATGCAAAGGGATAAAATCACTTATTTTCAGTAAAAATATGACATATAAACTATCAGATATAAACATATAATTTTCTTAACTATAGCAAGATATGTACATACAGAAGGAAGATGTTAATTAGCTAATGCAGCAATGTGACATAGAGGGCATGAAAAACTCATTCAGGCAATAATTTTTCTCTTGTAGCTATTGCGTTTGTGGACTTGCTCAAGATGGTTTTGTTTGATGATCCAGAAGTAGTCTGCAAGCATATGCGTGTCCCATCAATCCTGATAACTTCCATTGTCTTCAGGTCATGATTATATCGTTCCCCCTGCTCATCATAATGTCCTCAAGATTTTCAGGAAATTGATCAAGATGGCTATTCAAAAAATGCATCTTAATACTCATGTTGCATTGAAGATTGCAAAAGGCCTTTAGCATCCTTTGAACCATAGATACATATTTTTATGCATTCTTGTTACCAAGGAAGTTGTTATTAACTGCTACAAAAGACATCCATGCTGTTCTTTCCTTTTGATCCATCTTCTTGAAAAATTCCTTGTCATTTATAAGGGATTGAATGTGAGGACCATCAAACTCACCTGCTTATATTTTGTCAAATGAAAGACCAGGAAAATCAGAAATGATGTGTTGAAAACATTCATTCTCAGTATTCAGAGCCTCTACAAATTGCTTCATTAAGCGAAGCTTGATATGAAGCGGGATGAAGATGATTTTGTCTCTTCTGTTTTGCATGAAAACTAAAAAGAAAAAGCACAGGAAAACTGACTTCATATTTGGAATCACTGATGCCAAAATACATAGAAACAGTTGAGAAATCTCATTCAACAGAAAGTTTTTTGTTTATTGTTTTATTAATCAACTATCACTTTTATTATAAGAATAAAATCATACAAATATGAAAGTTTATATAAGGCTTTGAGTGCAAACTATATCCAGTAGATAACTTCATTCAATTTAAGAGTTTTTATTCCTGATGGTCACTTTTATGTATGCATCAAAATACCAGTCATTTAGATGGTAATAAGGAACTAAAACATGCAGTGGATAAAAGAAGCCCACAATGATGCTTGGCATTTTGGAGCACAAACCACATGGATGAGATTTTTCACAGTATATTGGTGGCCAGATGCCTATATCAACGTTGATAAATATGTAGCCACAAATCCATTCTTGCCAAGTCTTTTCAAAGTCATTGCAAAGTCGTTGCAAAGTCATTAGGTGCCCAGAAACACATGAACTTATAGAAACGTCTGGACTACTTGAGATTTAGGGCCTTGACTTCAAGAGCCTTGAGATTTGCAATTGATAGGTTGAAGTATATCCAAGTAGATACCATATACTTCATCCATCGGCCCATTACCAAGGCAGTTACCCAAGCTGATACAATCACCACAGATCAATTCTTTATACAATGAGATATTCATCATCTATAGACTGCCCCACCTTAGCCTGAATGACTGGATATCTCATCCCAATGATGAGTTGGTCAAGGGAATGATGGCCAGGTATGCACCTGGCATTCCATGATGACAGCATACATTCTTCAGTTTAATAGTGTAACCAAATAGATGAATCATACACTGATGAATGCCCTGGAGTAGTTTTAGCAACAAACCCAAAAATGGCCAAACTCATACCTGCCATTCTCTATAATACTGAACTAAGATTTACAGAACTATTAAGCATATTCAGTATGAGTTAATATTCAAGATGAAATTAAAATATAATCCACTGTCTAAGATGATCAATGGTCAGCTTCTGTCAATTTAACAACTCAAACAATATGATGCTAATAAATGGTTATGGAACCATGCCTTTCAAATGAATATTAACTATGACTACTATATCAAAACCTTCTAGGTATTTACAGTGGGTGACTATGTCCTCCTATACCAGAATCACTTATGAACTCTCAATCCAAGAAGACTCATTCTTACTTTAGAGGGCTACTTAAAGTTAAAGTACTCCCTTATTGGTACTAAAACCTATAAGCCCTCAATTGAGTGCTGTATCAGTCTTCCATCAACAGCAACTATCTTAAACTACTACTACTACAACAAAAATTAATAAGGGAAGTGTTAGATGGTTTTTTCAGATAACCAATGTGCCAAGGAAAGACTTGGCTTGCATCAGGGTATTTTAATACTTATGACAGCATCCCCAGTCCACACAGCATCACTGTACTGATAATTTGAGAGTAAGCTCCATGGGGAGATAGGTGTGGTAAGTAATACTAGTGAACATCATCCCCATTCCAACTGCTAGACTGAGCGCTGGCAATAGTCTCAACCAAGTTTCATACACTGAGGGGCAACTAGTTATGTTGGGTGAAGGAGGCTGTTACAACCTTCCTGGGTTTTTATTAGAGACAATCCTAAATTACCCTGGACATGCACTTGGTATCAGGGGAGTGACATCTTCATTTTCAATTATAATCTCATTAGGTTTCCTGATATATGAATCCGCCAGATTTGTGATTTTGTTTTCTTCATTGTTACGTCAGATCATATTTTAACAATGAAATTTAGCTTAGGCTGATAATCCAAGTACACTTTCCTTGGTCTGATAAATTTTGCAACATTCTTCGGGGATAATGCCTAAAGTTTTCTTTGCTGAGGTAGTCTACAGCTGTAATCATCAGAGAGACGGTCACAAGCTTCACCAAAGTTTATTGAGCGTGGGCCCTCCATGGATGAGGCGATTTCTTAAGGGCCCAAACCTTTTGTAGATTTATAAAAATTTAAAAGTTTTTCTTGGGCGAAATTAACAATTTATTAAAATATAACAAAATAACTTCGCACTCTACCATTGGCAGAGGGTTAAGCTTTATAACTTATTGGAATTGGGGAGTGAGGATTGTAGAAAATTCTGATTACAGGACGCATGTATCTTCTCCAAAGCTTCCAGGACTTTTGTGCAATATTGCAATTTGCAAATTGTTTGTGGCCCTTTTTTCAGTTTACTCTGGAGAACTTTCTAACTTGTTGGGGATCTAGCATCCTTAAATCATTTAATATTTTTTAGAAAGAATTTATGTTCATTCAAGGGTCTTATGCCAAATTGACCCCGACATTTATACCCTATCAAAAATCCAGATTCAATCCACTATTTTGAGTGCAGATTTCATCTAATATTCTTTTGATTTTCCTTACATAAATTTCAGTAAAAAAAGTTGTGGTAGAATAAATTTGACCTATTTTGATTGATCCTAAACTCGAGATTAGGAGGAGTTGCAGATATCTAACGTTCATTGAGGGTATTCCCATGATCTGCTATTTTTCCAGAAAGTATGCTCAGGACCCCTTTCCCTTCCTTGATCAGAAGGGTTATATCAACCAGTTCAATTTAATGGCGTGTTGAGGGCCCTTACAATACCATTCCCTAAAAAGGACAGGATCTACTCCTCTTTCTGGAGCTTGTACTTTAGCATAATCTTGTGCAATAAGGAAAGTTTGATAGCCGTGAAAGTTGAGAATTTAATGATGGTGAGCATTGGGGAATCATGTTTTAGGCGTGGAAGTTCTCAGTAAAATCATGGCATTTGGTACAGTCTCAGGCAGGAATACAACTGTTGTTGTATGCTGAGTACCCTTTCTGTGCAACCAAGATATTGGATTCCCTGCTTGACTCTCCTCAAACCCACATATCCTCAACCTCAACTTATGGTGCTCCCTCTATCAGTATTGGTTCCATTTCTGATGGCTTCACACCTTTGAAAGGGGACAGGTGGAAGCATGAAACGACTTTTGAATTTCCTATGTGGCTTTATCTACAAATGAAGGATCCATTAATAAGAACCTTACTGATGGAGAATTGGCCTGACCTCTTACAAGCCATCTTGTGATATGGAATTTTTTGGTTAATATCCTTTGTGTCCACCATTACTAGATCACCTATCTGAAAACTGTGGCTGCTCTGAGTTTCCAATCCGCAAACTTCTTGGCGTCCTGCGAGGCTTTAGTCAATTGCATTTGCACTTGTTGGTGTGTTTCCCTAAGGTACATCACAAAACTGTCTGCCACGGGGATGTTTTAGTGTATCTTAGGCCCCATTGTGAAGTTGGGGTTATAACCCAAGTTGGCGTACAACAATTACATCCCTGTAGAGGCATGTATATAATTGTTATATAAGAACTAGGCTAGGGGAAGCTCGTTCATCAAGGTGAACTGAGAGGTGGTAATGTAACGCGGGAGGTATTTCTCGATTGACTGGTTTTCTCTGTTTGTCTGACAGACTGGGGGTGAAATGCTGAAAATCTGAAAGGTTTGACTTGTACCATTTTGTACGTGACATCCCAAAATTTGGAGTTGAACTGAGGCTCTCTATTTCTTATTACTTCTTGCAGTACTCTGAACATAGTAAAAACATGGGATACAAATAAATGGGCTATGTCCTCTGCCATGGTTGTCATCAAGCATGGGACAAAAAGGGTATATTTTGTGAATGTATCAACAACTACAATGATCGCATCAAAACTCCTTGGAGGTGGTCAGACAAAAAATATAGTCTAATGATACCAACGTCCATGATTCCGCTTCCTGTTGCAGTGGATGTAACAGTCCATTATGGGCTGTTTGTTGGACTTATATATGTGGTGTTCGTCAGTGTTTATCAGGTGGATACGTCCTTCATCAGTTCATTTTAGTCAAACATTCTTTTTATCAGGTTGATGCACTTTTTGACTCTGGGATGCCCCATGATCAGCGTACCATGATGTTCCTTTATGATCCATGAGCGTAGAATTTTGGTACCCATATTAAACAATGGAAGTAAATCACCCTTTACCTTTTCAGTCACCAACTGAATGAGCTCTTCCCCACCTGTATCTTATCCCTCAGGGCCTGTCCTTCAAGGTTTCTGATTGGGCTTTCAGTATGGCTTCTAGATGAGACCCTTCAGCGCTGGCTATTGGGCTTGTTTTGAGAGTATGCTGTCAAGAGAGGGCTATGAATTGTTAATGGGTTTTATTGTAGCCTTGATGGGTGATGTTTTTGCTGGTGAGGGGTTGTGACTCAGCGATAATTGCTGATTCTGCTGGTGTCTCAGGCAAGGATTGTTCTGAGGGAATCACGATAACTGACTTGATGCCCTCCACAGGATCAGATCTGGTGGGAAGGCTCCTGCTCAGGATATCCAGTAATATGTGCATTAGTCACTTAACAAAGTTATATTTTAAAAGTGAAGTTAAGGAGGTCGCTGTGCGTTTTAATTTTCCAAGGCACTACATTGTGATTTTGTGATAATATGAGTGACTTATTATCAGGAAAGAGCAGATTAAGTTTTGACCAGCCTGCCAGTTGGAAAGCAGAAGCACCCAAAAGGCGATCTAAAATGCCAGAGGCATTGCTACACAAACGACGTTTAGGTGTGCTGGGATGTGAATAACAATGGGGTGCTGATGGGCTGCAAATATAAAGGCCAACTTGGCAAGAAACCAGTCTGTTGCAGCCTCAAGCCAGTAGACCTGGATGTCGGGGTTGTGAAATTGGGGAAACTTCCATAAAGGTCTTGTCACAATAGGCCTAGTGACTATGGTGAGAATAAAAATTAAGATATAACTGAGACAGCCTAGTCAATAAGCAGGCTGCGTGCCCACATTGTAAATGTCATGGGGGTTTGGCAAGAAAAATGTTAAACTTGGTTAAAAAAATAAGTGTGGAAAGATTTTCATTGAAGTAAAATAAGAGAATTTACCATCAATTTTCTCAGTGTGTTATTACTGCTTAAATAGACGATTGATTTGGGGAATAGCTTGGGAAAACGCGGGATTGGGGCCCTTGAGATTTTACCTAGCCTGGAAAACTTCAAGCGATGGGGGAGAAAAAAACTTATTGTGAACCAACTTCAACATTATTGGCAGTAGATTGAGTCACTGTCAGTTCATCTACAGATGCCTGAATTGCGTAATTCCTTCAGTTCCAACAACTGAGGTGAAAGCATCTTGCCTGACAGGCAGCAGGAACCTCCCAAGGCCACCCCACATAGGGATGGTCCCAAATGGTTTTAACGGGTTTGGGGCATCTAACCCTCCTGCGTCTGGTCAATCCAGTGTCCATTTGACCAAGGAAGAGATATTGGGTGATTTTGAAGTGTCCAGTGTGGGTTTCAATCTGTCAGCTACATTTCACAATGGCCCAATGCCATTGGCGAGCTTTACAGAAGATTTGACACAAGACAATTTTTTTGCCAAAAGTACACGCCCGTCAGGCTTTGTTGCTGAGGTTTTGGGGCTCTTGGCCTTGATGTGAAAGCCTCGTTACCCTTGACTTCGCTTAAAACTTTCATCCCCAAAGAATGCTGAATCTCTGATAGCTCAGCACAAATCCCCTTAATTCATTGTATCAATTCTTTCAAAGTTAATACTTGGACAAGTGGCGAGGTCCTTAAAGGGTAAGCTGTTATCCATCGCTCATCCACCACATGGGCAAGGTCGCTCTGGGAGATGAGAGGGATATCTGGCCTTCTCAGATTCCTTTCTTGATGGGAGTGGGAAAACCACGCATTTCAAGTGGAGGAAGCGCTCCCCCGACTTACATTACCCTTTTCTTTTCCTAAAGGGGGAGCGCCACCAACGGGGAATTGAGCGAGGGCCACATTCTTATGGGCCTTGGGCAACTTGATCGCCATTAGCGTAGTGATTTTTTGGGGTAGGACGAGGAGAATCTGAGTAGGTGGCATGGAAAGTCTCACCAAGCTCTGAGCAGTTAGCTCAGTCCTGCACGCCAATCCAACTATTATTGTAGGCTGGACAGCCTTTCCACGTGACTAAATATTGAATCAAATGGCATGATCAGCGGGGAAGCCAGAATGGCCTCAACTTCAGCTCCCTCAGAGCCCTCTATCATAATGGGCTCAGGGTCCAATGGAATTGCTCCCTTGAATGGGGACAGCTTAGAGACGAGGGAGAAGGATGTTGCTTCCAGTAGGGGTGAGTTTCAAACAAAAGGCGCCACTTCCCAAAACTTCTTCCACCCAATTGGGACCTGAACGTTTTCTTGAAAGCTTACGCAAGGGCACCTGCATCTGAAAATAGCGTGCATCAAGCATGACGTGTGAACCCACCTTTATCTCGTGCGCCAGGAGCCGCTTCCAATCTGCAAACCATTTTAATCACTTATGGCCTTAATTTAAATGCTCCCAAACCAGGGACTTGGTGGCTCAAATGTTCTGAGCGTGTTTGGCTGCAGCCAGTACCTCTGGGTGAAGGCACAGGCCAACTGAAAAGGAAGGATTATACTCCAAGGTTGCTTCAAATGGGTAAAAGCTGGTGGATGCATGCGTTCCATTATTATATGCAAACTGAGCGAGGGGAAGGTCATCAGCCCAGGTATCCTGAGCGGCTGCAGCATAGCACCGCAGATTCTGTTCCAAGATCTTATTGACCTTTAGTTTAACCATCCATCTGTGGATGGTGCGCAGTGGAGTAATAGTGTAATCTCAAGATTGCCAAGAGCTTGTTCCAAAACTGCGCCATTAATTGGGTCCCACAATTGCTGATACTTTCTTCTGAAGCCCAAACATCAAAAACACATGCCACACAAATAGGCGGGCAGTTTCTTCAGAAGTGATGAAGGAAGAGCATTGGATAAACAAGGAAGAATCTAGTGAATCATTTTACGACCACTGTAAACCCCTTGGAACTGTGGAGCTCAATAATAAAATCCATAGATACTGATGTCCATGAGCCTTCTTTCTGCTGCCAGGGATGTAAGAGACCATTCCCACCAGACCGTTCAATTTGGCCCATGCACAAGTTACACAGTCCACGATCCATGTTGGGACATCCTTTGACAAGCCCAGCTTATTATAGTTACGCTTGATTGAATTATGACACTTCTTATTTTCTGGGTGACCAACTGAAGGAGGATCGTGATGGGCCTAAATTACTTTGGCTCAGTAAAGGGGAGGAACTCACACCTACGACCAAAAATTGGATGAGTCCCCAGCAGAAAATAGAGGGTATGCTTGGAGGAAGGGAGGGACAACTTCTCCAAAAGTTACACCCCGTAAGCACATGCTGTATGTGATGCTAAGACCCACAAAATCAAAGGCGCGTCTGGAGCTAGATATGCTGCCAAAAACGTGGGAGGGACAAGATCCAAGGACTGAGTGGGGGAATAACTATGACGAGATCCGTCTCATATGAGTCAGCTGAAAAATGTGTAGTGTTGCGGCTTAGAAAATTGGGGAAGGACATTTAAAAACCTTTCACAAACTCATATTTGAAGTTAAAATTGCACAAATCTTGGTAGGTTTAGGCCTGCCAATGTGCCAACTTCTGTGGCTTGCAGAAATAAAGATTTTGGTGGTCCATTCGCACAGTTACCTCATGCTAAGTGACCTTCAAGAGATACCGCTAGTGGGACAAGGCCTACGCCATGGCTGCCAGCTCCTTGTTGTAGATGGCACAGGATTTCTCAGTGGAAGAGATATTGTGGGAAAAATAAGTGACAGTGTGTTTCAACCCATTATGCTCTTGGAGCAAGACAGCCCCTACCGCAGCAGAAGATGCATCGCACTCTACAATAAAGGATTTATAGGGATCCACATGCTTAAGTATGGGAGGCAATAGAAGTAACTCTTTAGTTGAACCAAATGCCTGATGGCACTTGGGCTTCAATCAAAAGGGAGAACTTTCTTGAACGTAAGCAAATGGTATGAGGCAGCTAACTGGGATAGTGCAGGAGAGAATTTTTTAGTAAAATAGTGCCCAAGAAGCTTCTCAATTGCTTTTGGGTTGTTGGAGTTGGCCATTCATGGATGTCCTCTAGTTTACTGAAAGGAGTGGCATATCCATCTTTTAAGACATGGTTACCTAGTAAAAATGACTTCCTCCCTAATATAATTTACACTTTGATGGCTTGACTAACAGTCCCACCTTATGCAATACAGCCATTACCTCCTCCAAGTCTTCTTCATGTTGGTTGGAAGAGGGAGAGTGTACCAGTATATCATCAATATATACAACTGCGCAGGTGAACTGGAGAGCACCCAGTACACTATCAATCATCTTTTGGAATGTTGCGAGCGCATTCTTCAAGCCAAATGGCATCACTCAAAACTGGAATAAGACTTATCTTATCCAGATAGCAGTAAGCCATTCCTGACCTTCCATCACTAAATTTGATTAAAGGAATTAACTAGATCGAGTTTTGAAAACACACGTGACTTAGCAATTTCCTTGGTCAATCATCTGTCCCAATAGCAGTGGGTAAGGGTCATGGACCATGATATTGTTAAGGTGTCCGTAATCCACACAAAGACAAAGGAAACCATCTGTATTCTTGGAAAGACAATGAGAGAGGCAACAGGTGATGTCTTTTTGAACAACCAACCCTTATTGAGCATGTCATCCAATCAGGCATTAAGGATAACCTCCTCCTCCGCTGTATGCAGGTACAATGGCAGTTTATGTTCACCACCTGCACCGTAATCCAAAATTCAAATCAAATTTCATATGTGGGGAAGGCTTTAGTCTTTTTGGAATTAAAAATGCTCTGATAGCCCATCAACACATCGGGGAAATTTGGAGAAAGACCTACAAAGGTACAATTGGTTGAAACTGATCCACAGTTTTGAGCCTTAGAAAGGGTATCCAATAAAGGGAACTCGCCCTCCACATGACCATTATAAAATGACAGTGTGTTAGATCCAAGTGGATTTTCAAAAGCTGCGACACCACTAACTCACACCCAAAATCACCAGAAACACAAGGTTATGCATTTCAAGAAGCAATTGCAAAAACTAAACTGGTGAACTGAGAAGGGTTTTGGGCGTTGTACTTTATAAGATGGTTGAGAGGCTGATGAAGCGACCAACGCTGCTTGCCCAAGGTCCAAGTCAAGATCAAGCTTCTGGGTCAACTCCAGACTCATAAACTTTCCCAATGCTAGCGTTGACAAAGGCCTCAAAGTACACCTGGTATGCCCTGATACAAAATTTTCATTGGTAATAAAAAGTAGGCGTAATTCTGTTTATTTTTGGAAGCAGTCATTTTTGCAGGCACCAAAGAGATTGCAAAGACAGGTGAGCTAAAGCACACTGACTTGGGCATGTGGGCGGTGTTAGGATCTGGAACTGATATGGATACAGATTCAACGTTGGGAACAAAACCTGAGGCCAAATTGGCAAATCCAGTCATGAATTTCCCATTTTGAGGGTGGAATGAAAGAAAAGTAGAGGGTAATGGAACAAGTTGAGCATAAAGAAATTCCTCCAAAGCAGTCCAAAAACTGCTTATAAAATTGGTGATTGACCAGACAATCTGCATAAGCAGGCTAAGGACTGAACATTCATAATGAAGATGGTGACCACTTTGTCACTCATCTCAATGAGGAAGGCAGAAATGGCTGGAAATGATATATGGTGTTGGATTTTGATGGTTGACTTGAAAATAAACCCTTTTAGAAAACCATTGATGCTGATAGATTACTTCCATTGATGGATCCTTTGATTTTCCTAATTCATCTGCATAATTTGATAAATCACATTCACCTCATAACTGCTCTAATTGCGTCTGAGGTGCCCAATTATCATAGCTAATAATAGCTATGATATTATTATATATGGCCAATTATGGGTATACTTGGGTGCAAAGTGGTCCCATGGCATTAACTAAATTGCACCTCCTAAATTAGTACATTAATCTTAATGCACTAAGGCAGAAGTTGGTTCAATTTAATGAAATCAATAATTAAGCACTTAAACATAGACATCCCAATTATGGGCGTACTTAATGCTATTGAGAGGCCTGCTGACATCCTGAATTGGGGTGCATCATCTTTTATAATCATATATATTTTATTCCCCATTTAATGTTAGGTGTCAAGCTATGATGTAGCTCTAATTGGGAAGATTTTGATGTTGAGTTCAAAACCTAAAGTTGTCCCAATTATAGGCATAATTAGTGCTATTGAGAGGTCTGCCGACGTCCCAAATTGGGGTGCATCATCTTTTATGATCATATATTTTTTATTCCCCATTTATTGTTAGATGTCAAGTTATGATGTAGCTCTAATTGGGAAGATTTTGATGTTGAGTACAAAACCCAAAGTCATCCCAATTATGAGAGTAAATTACCTCCAATTGGGCAGAAATGATTTTTATTTTTAGTCAATTCATGGGCTGAATTGACTTGGGGATTTTTCATAATTATTGCCATGACCAGCAGAGGATTGGAATAATATGAATGAACTCATCTAATAGATGAGTTCAGCCAGGAGATGCCTGAGAGGTATATAATACTGGCACCTGGCTGATTAATAAAACATCAATTAAATCATTTAATCATCATTTACTAGTTTATTGATCATTAATAACTACTGTCGCTTAGTTTATTAATTATTACCCATCTGTTATCTGTTGGATATTTGTATCTGTCACCATTACATCTATATTAAATAGTTGTGTATGTTTATTCTTCCCTAAGAGAAGTACATAGTTGCCTGCCAGAGAAGTAGTCCCAATTATAGAGGAATAATTTCCTGATTTTGTACAAAGACAGAAGGTCTTGTATTTGTTGGTGCCAGTAGACTTAAGAACGGTGAGTAACCAGAGTTACTTGGCTATTATTGAGGATTATCAGAGAATCTACTTCCTGATTATGAGCAGGAATTTCATTTAAAAAGTGAGTTTATATCCTTAATTTCACTGTTAAGTTATTTTAGCTTGCACCATCAGCTGAAAACTTAACATTTTGGTGCTCACTACATGGGCATCGAACACACTACAGGGACAAACACAACTTCATAATGGATTTCAATTTTCAACCATCAGAAGTTGCCTAAAAATATGGAAACAACAAGACGGAAACTTATAAGGCGTTTTACACATTTTCATGTCCTCAAACCTACAATGAAGATGGAATAGATTTATTTAATTCCCTTAAAGCAGGCAGAAAATTGTTTGATATGGATTTCAATGCCCAAAGTTATTCTAAAAATCTCTTCCTTGCACATCAAATGATTCTCATTTACATATAAATATGGATATCAATGAACCAGTAACCTCAGACAATAGTGGAAATTCCTCTGGTGAAAAATCTCCGCCCTAAGTTAGGGCAAATTTATCTACATCAGAATCAAACTTTACACAAAAATCCATTTTGGCCAGTAGTCTTCCATGCTATTCTAATGAGAGAAACAATGCTAACTAATGGAGAATCAGGGCAAAGGGAGCTCAAACCTTATTATCTGCAAAAAACTGTCAATGAAGGCCATAAGTCACTAATAGCCAAGTTTGTGAAACATCCCAATTTCAATTACAATATTCAAATCATATCTGCTATATCAGGACACTGCATATGGCCCTTGACCAGTTTTCTCCAGAGCAAAGAGACAATTTTCTACCTTTTGGAAGTCATGTCTACATTCAATTGGGTGATAGCTTGGCAAAGAAGGCCATTATATCAGTTTCTAGCTAAAAATGCACCTGTAATTGGGCATGATTGGGTATTATTGCTGATCTATTGCTGACTTCGCTCAAATTGGAGAACCTTTATTTTATCTACTTAAGGATAAGGTCTCTTTTGAGTGGAATTTGGCCTGCCAGGAGGCATTTGACCAGCTTCATTCAGCCCTAATAGTTGCACCAGTATTGCGTTATCCTGACTTTGACCAAGAATTTATTGTTCAGACTGATGCGTCATTAACAGCAATTGGAGCCTTTTTGTCCCAAGTCAGAGAAGATGGCGAAGAGCACCCAGTAGCTTATGCTAGCCGGACCCTAAATGCTCATAAAATAAATTATACTGTAACAGAAAGAGAGTGTTTGGCTGTTATATATGCCTATAAACAGTTCCAAGTATACCTTCATGGAGTGCATTTCACCGTAAACTGATCATGCATCCCTAAGCTGGCTTAACAATTCAAAGGAGCCAGAAGGACGTTTGGCTCACTGGGCACTTAAGTTGCAGGCTTATGACTATACCATTAAGCACCGGGCTGGTGCTAAGCATCAGAATGCTGATTGTTTGTCCCGTCTGCCCATCATAGCAACCCTCTGCCAGCTGGCGGATGCCTTGTTTACAGAAGATGGTTAATGGGACTTTTGCCGATGAGCCCAAACAAGTGCAGAAAATTCTCTCCAAATTAAGAAAGGATACCCAGACTGAAAAAGGAGTCTTATTCAAAGTGATTGATGGAAATAAATATATATTTCCACGTCCCTTGGCTCGAGCAGATCTAATTTTGGCTGCTCATAAGGCTACTGGCCATGGAGGCTTTAAGAAAACAAAGGAGCAGCTTAAGCAAATTTACTATTGAGTATTGATGCATTTTGACATCCATGAAACTTTGAGCTGTTGCCAAGTGTATCAAGGGTAAAAACCCTTCCAAAAAGCTACTTCATACCAGCTTGTTCAGCCCAAATTTGCTTAGCACACTACAACTATAGATGTGGTTGGACCCCTCCTGATTAGCAATGTGAAAGCCAAATATTATTGTGGCAGTTGATCACTTAACAAAATGGGTCAAAGCCAGGGCTATTCGGGACTTATGAGCCTCCACAACTGCTAAGTTTATCTTAAAGCAAGTTATTCATCAGCACGGATATCCTCAATTTATATTGACAGATAATGGCACAAATTTCACTGCAGTTATTCTCCAGAAGCTTAATGAATTAATGGGGGTGCGTGGTGTTCTGTCAAATCCATACCACCCAGAGACAAATGGTACAGTAGAACGAGTTAATGGAACACTTGTCAATATCCTAAGGAAACTGACTTCTCAGAAGCCCTCCAAATGGAGCACATTCCTCAGTTCAGCCATTTTTGCCTACAACATCTCTTACCATTCAGCCACAAAGATGTCTCCATTCCAACTTCTGTATGGGAAGCATCCAGCCTTACCACCATTGTTATATTCTTTATTACAAGAACCCCAGTAATTGAGATATTCTCAGTATGTCGAGAGGCTTGCAGAGACCTTAATTAAGCTGCAAGCCCAGGATTTTGATAATAACTTCAAACTTCATAAGGCCTGACATGAAAAAGATCAAAAAACCTAATACAATCTGCCCAAAATCGCTGTGGGGGATGAAGTATTACTTTGTAATACCCATGGTTTGGGCCAAATTCTTAAAAAGCACATTTGGGTTGGTCCATTTGAAGTTATTGAGAAGACCTCAAACTTTTCTTACACTATTAAGGAGAAAGATTCGGGTCATGTATATAATTGAGTCCATACTAAATTCCTAAGGAAGTTTAAAAAGTGGCCAATTAGAAGAGAGGAATTTTAATATAAGCATATATAGTTAATTGAAACTAATAGTTATGAGAAAGATTAATAATAAAGAGAAAAAAATAATATATATTAATGCAGAAAAAAATTTTATCATCTATATACATAGTAAAAAAAGAGAATAAGATTTTATATTTCAAGTAATAGAAAACTATAAATTTTAATAAATAAAACGAATTTTATTCCTCAGCTTTGAGGGGGGGAGGCAACTCAGAACCTGAACTTTCATCTTCGCACACCAATTTGGCCCAGTCTAGTTGCTGGGTGACAAGAAAAAGGGCCATAATAGCATAGAGCCAGATGCGCCGTGCATTTGTTGAAGATGACTCCCAGCAAACAATGGGGAGGGGAGGCACAAACCCATTTATAGTTACCCAATTGAGCCCGCAATTGGGTGGGAAACATGCGCCCAAGAGAAGACAGTCAACTAGGAAATCAGTTTGATACTGATAAATTTCTGGGGTCAACAATCTAACACAATAAACCTGGGTTTTCCACCACTCGATTAGAGGGAGGACATGCAACAAATGACCTGAAGGCATCTGATTGGGAAAAAGCGCATAAGATGGCTGACTACAGCCATCCTTGGAAGGTATTCATCAGCGTTATCCTGATGAAGGGCCTTGAAAGCTGCCCAAACGGCTGAGTGAAAATGAACATCTTGAATGTCATGGGTATTCAAACCCAAAGAGGAAGCAAAATTGGGCTGATTCTTAAGCAGCTCAGACCAGGAACCAAGGACATCCTCCACAAAGATGTCAACCTGAACAAACTCTTGAGGTTGAACAGAGGTATCTTCAGCTAACAAAAGACAAATGGGGTTATAAAGATGATCATATTCAGCCCAAGTTTCGCTGAGCAGTTGGCCTCAACAAGAATAGTTGGCTGACCCCAGAAGTGCACTGTAGTTTCAGACCATTGGGAAATGACTGAATACAAAGAGAAACTCTGCCAGAAGATCACCATCTCAATAAACTAGCTGGAGCAAAAATGTTGACTCTCTCAGATCAAAAGAGTGGCCAAAGTTGTCTGCTGTGACAGTTGTGGAAGCATGAGACTTGAGCTCATACCCTATTGATCCTCGGGTAGGATCCACAACTTGGACAACTTCCTCCTCAATGATGGTTTTGGGCCAAGTTGACATCATGACAGTCGGCACAGGAAAAAGCTGGCCCAACTCTGCTGCCTGGAGTGAGCCCAAAAACAAATTCATACGCATGGTTCTTGGCAGATGAGTAAACTGATGCCGCTGTTTGGGCTCAAGGGAAGCGACAAAATTGTGGTATGCAAAGGATGAGCTGTTTACAGACATTGAAAATGAATTTGGGAAAATTCAGGGTTTATATTCCAGTCAAGTGGGGGGAAATGTTAGATTTTGATGGTTGACTTTAAAATAAACCCTTTGAGAAAACCATTGATGCTGATAGATTACTTCCATTGATGGATCCTTTGATTTTCCTAATTCATCTGCATAATTTGATAAATCAGATTCACCTCATAACTGCTCTAATTGCGTCTGAGGTGCCCAATTATCATAGCTAATAATAGCTATGATATTATTATATATGGCCAATTATGGGTATACTTGGGTGCAAAGTGGTCCCACGGCATTAACTAAATTGCACCTCCTAAATTAGTACATTAATCTTAATGCACTAAGGTGGAAGTTGGGTTTTATTTAATGAAATTGATAATTAAGCACTTAAACATAGACGTCCCAATTATGGGCATACTTAGTGCTATTGAGAGGCCTGCCAATGTCCCAAATTGGGGTGCATCATCTTTTATGATCATATATTTTTTATTCCCCATTTAGTGTTAGATGTCGAGTTATGATGTAGCTCTAATTGGGAAGATCTTGATGTTAAGTACAAAACTCAAAGTCATCCCAATTATGAGAGTAAATTACCTCCAATCGGGCTGAAATGATTGTTATTTTTAGTCAATTCATGGGCTGAATTGACTTGGGGATTTTTCATAATTATTGCCATGACCAGCAGAGGATTGGCATAATATGAATGAACTCATCTAATAGATGAGTTCAGCCAGGAGATGCCTGAGAGTTATATAATACTGGCACCTGGCTGATTAATAAAACATCAATTAAATCAACTAATCATCATTTACTAGTTTATTGATCATTAATAACTACTGTCGCTTAGTTTATTAATTATTATCCATCTGTCATCTGTTGGATATTTGTATCTTTCACCATTACATTTATACTAGATAGTTGTGTATGTTTATTCTTCCCTAAGAGAAGTACATAGTTGCCTGCCGGAGAAGTAGTCCCAATTATAGAGGAATAATCTCCTGATTTTATACAAAGACAGAAGGTCTTGTATTTGTTGGTGCCAGTAGACTTAAGAACGGTGAGTATACCAGAGTTACTTGGCTATTATTAAGGATTATCAGAGAATCTACTTCCTGATTATGAGCAGGAGTTTCATTTGAAAAGCGAGTTTATATTCTTGATTTCACTGTTAAGTTATTTTAGCTTGTACCATTGGATGAAAACTTAACATATGGTCAATTATGTCAGGTCAATGGCAGATAAAGTTTAGACCATCCTGCCAGTTGGAATGCAGAAGCACCCAAAAGGTAAGCCAGAATGCCAGAGACGTTGCCGCACAAATGACAATTAAGTGTGCTGGGTTATGAGTAACAATAGGGTGATGATGGGCCACAAGTATAATGACCAACATGGCAAGAAACTAGGCTGTTGCAGATTCAGGACCAATGGGCCTGGCCGTCAGGAGTTGTGAGATAGGGTAAACTTCTGTAAAGGTCTGGCACAATATGTCATGTGACTACAGTGGGGATCAAAATCAAAAATATTACCGAGACAGCCCAGTTGATACCAGGCTGTGGGCCCACATTGTAAATGTCATGGGAATTTGCCAAGAAAAATTTTTAACTTGATTAAATAAATTTAAGTGTGGGAAGATATTTATTTAAGTTAAAATAGGAGAATTAACAGTCAATTTTATTAATGTGTTATGACTGCTTAATAGATGATTGATCTGGGGAAAAGCTTGGGAAAATGTGGGATTGGGGCCCTTGAGATTTGACCTAACCTACTGAACTTCAAGCGAAGGGGGAAGAAAAATGAATTATCTTAAACCAAGTTTAAATTATTAGAGGTGGGCTGAGTCACTTTTGGTTCATCCACGGATGCCAGAATTGCGTATTTCTTGTGGTTCAAATGACTGGAGCAACGGCGCCTTTCCCAACGAGCAGCAGGAACCTCCCAAGGCCATCCCACATAGGGCGGTCTCAAGAGGTTGGGAACAGGTTTAGGGGTGCCCAACCTGCCCACACCCAGTTGCTCCTGCATCCATTTGACCAGCAAGAGATATTGGAAAAAGATTTTGATGTTTCTAGGGAGGGTTTTGAACTGTCAGCAATATTCTTAATGGCCCAATATCATTTGTGAGATTTGCCAAAGATTTGTCACAAGATGCTTTGATTGCCAAAAGTACGTTCCTGTCAGACTTTGTTGCTAAGCTTTTGGGGTTCTTGGGCCTTGATATCAAATCCTTGTTGTCCTTGACTTCATTTGAACATTTCATCCCCAGAGGGTGCTGACTCCATAATAGCTTGGCACAAATGCCTTTAATTCGTTGTATTAATCCATCTGAAGTTAATACTAGGATGGGTGGCAGGGTCCTTAAAGGGTAAGGTGTTACTTCCTGCTCATTCACCACATGAGTGAGGTCGCCCTGGGGATGAGAGGGACAGCTGGCCTTCTCAGATTTTTTTGATGGTAATGGAACATCACCTGGTCCAAATGTAGGGGGCGCTCCCCCAGACTTACACTTATGATCTATGCTACACAGTCACTGTGTACTTTGCTCCCTGCAGAAGATATCTCAGGTGCATCATTGCACATGATGGAGATCAATTCTTTGTCATATATTGCCCATGAGGATTTAGCACCTTTAAGTTTTCTAAAGAAGTATAATAATGGATTACTGTGGCCATTGTTCTCCTGCAGCAGTACTGCCTCTATGGCTTTGCCAGAGACATCACATGCTATTATCAATGGTTTGTCTTCATCAGCATGGTGCAAAACTGGCGCAGAGTTAAAAACTTCCTTGATAGCCTTAAAAGTCCACTGACCCTATGACCATATGAACGGCGTATTTTTGCCAATTAGGGGATGGAGGGGGCATCCATTTCTGAGATTGTCAGGGATAATTTTTTCAATAAAGTTAACTGATCCCAGGAAACTGCAAAGCTGTTTTTGGGTGGTGGGAGTTTCCCACGTCATTATAGCTTCTAATTTTGAGGGGTCTCTTGCATGTCTATCTTTAGGTACCAGGTTTCCTAGGAATTGTACATCATCTTAAAAATCGTATCTGATGGGTTTGCATGCAGATCCACTCTATGCAAGGCGGCATCCATCAATACAAGGTCATTTTAATGTTTCTCTGCGTGTGGGAAAGAAACAGAATTTTATTGAAATATGCCACTGTTCACTTGAAGCGGAGGCCTCCTAGTGCGTGGTTAATGATTCTTTGGAAAATGGCGGGGGCATTTTTAAGCCCAAATGGCATGTCAATAAACTGGTAGATGCCATGGCATGTTCAGATAGCTGTTAGCCATTCTTGGCACTCCTTTTCCCAAACCTGGTGGAATTTATTTACTAGATACATTTTCAAAACACTTTTAATATGGCACTACTTGAGAGATTGTGGCCCCAAGTGGAAGCGGGTATGGATCAGGAACAGTAACGTTGTTTAGGTATCCATAGTCCATGAGGGGCCTCAGGGTGCCATTGGGCTTCTGAGAAAATACCCTGATGGATGATACCAGTAAGTTTTCTTAGATAATTACCTCTTAGTCATCATCTCATCAATCAAAATTCTTAGGGCTTAATTCTCAGCGGCAGTGTAGGGGTATTGGGCAATTAATTTTGATAAAGTCCACCATCAAGCGGAAGTCAATATCAAACTCAGAGTGGGGTGGCAAGTAGTTCATATTATTTACATCAAAAATGCCATTGTAGTGTTCAATTATATAGGGCATAGTGTGCATATTGGCTACTGCATCAGGGGTGGAGTACTCCATAGTGGCCTCCAAAACGTTCCCTTTTGCTAGAGTAGGGAACGGAGTTTTTCAAGAATAATAGAAGTTCATGAAGGCAGGAATACTGTTTGAGGTTGATGGTAACTGAATGTCAGCGACACTCTACGCAAAGGATCATGGGGTAAAGTAGGTCTGGAGTCGCTAAGAAATTGTCTTGAAACTAATAACTGTGGGCCAAAAAGTTCACCAGCTCACATAAGGATAATTGACCATTGGTACCATTGAAGCCCCATGACTGAAGCCCCTGTGGTAACAGATAGATCTAAGGCTTGGGTTATATTGTTATTAATAAAATTCCTCGAGGTACCCATGTCAATTAAAGCGTTAACAACAGCATGTCTTGAACCAACTTTATTGTCCATGGCAAATAATAAATAAGCACAATCAAAGTATGAAAGTTGTTTATGGTGCACACTCTGGTGACAGTATTCACTTTCATGGCAATTTAAGTAATCCTGATATTTTTTGAGAAATTTGGAGGGATTTGTGCCACATGGGTGTACAACAATGGGCTGATGCGGGATCTGATGAATCCATCAATGGTTGTACGTGGCTGAGATCTTCAATTATTGGATTATGGTGACAGTACTATTCAACTTTTTCCATTGTCTCAACTTGGTAGGGGGGCAATGCTGGGGCCTCCAGGTCCCATGGGAATAAAAAGGGTGCCTGGATGTCTGCTTGATACCTCGCTAATGAGGTCCATAAGTCTGGGTCCGTGTGGATTGGACTGCACCACAAAGGTACCTTGGTAATCTGGTTAATAATTTAGAGATTCACTTGATTGAGGAAGAGGATGGCCGTTGTATGTGATCTCATAGAGTTATACTAAGGTTGCAGGATCTGGGGAATCATCTTCATAACCTTATTATCAAGAGGCATTGTGGTGATGTAAGGGTAAGGGAAAGAACTTCTGGCGTGTGTGGATATATCTTAATTGTTCACTTCTGCCATAGTGGAACGGCTACACTGTCCATTACTTTATCTCTTCCATATCTTTATCGCTGTCCTTTTTCTCGTCATTGTAAATCAAACCAATCACTCCATCCTTGAAGTGGTGGGGTTTGTTTGGTGTAGCGGTGGAGCAGCTTATGGGGGGTTAATTTCTTGGTTACTCTGATTCTGGGGTAAGCCTCAATCTGTTGAGACAGCTTGTACGCTCCCACCAAAAGTTTGAAGTCTATTGTACCATGCCATGTGGGAGACCACTCCTTGGTTAAGGGAGACCTGAACGCAGCAATAGCAATGCTCTCTGGGAGTTGGAGGAAATTGCTAGTTTATAGAAAGCCTTGATGTGATCATATAAACTCACGGCTAAGCCTTGACATTGAAATAGTTGAAATAGGAGTTTTGGCCTAGAATACAGAGTTGCCTTTATAAACAAAACAATTGTTAAAAGAGGGGAGGTGTCACCCTTGGTGCGAGTTATGGTATATTAGGGTGTAGGCCTATATTTTTGCTTCTCCTTTGAAGGCGTCCAGTAGTGCCAATGATTGCTGATCTTCTAAGGCTTCAGTAGTACTGTTTTTCTAGCTCCAAAATTGTGTTCCGCCAGCACTCCCAACACCTTTCAAGCCACTTTTCCAAAGGGCACTAAGTGGTCTTATTACCATTATGTTACAGGCTTAGTCATTCAATAGGGTTATTGGTTGTATCACCCAAATGAGCAGTACTTGCTTAATGGCTTTGATCAACGCTACCCATGACCAACATGTCAGTTTAGTGTGCATGAGACCATATTAACTTTCTTTAGCTGTAGAAGAGCCCAAAATCAATAAATATTGGACCATGATATAACAGCAGTATTAATTTCTGGGTTGCTGTCAGACAAATGATAAGCCAAGAAAATAATTGGCTTCTATTTGGGTATTTCAATATCCACAACAGCGGACCATCTAGTACTAAAAAAAAAATATCCACAACAGCATCCACAGTATGCATTTCATTACTGTTCTGATAATCTGAGAGCAAGATCTATGGGGAGATAGGTTTGGTAAATATTGATTGATGAATATAATCCCCACCCAACTGCTAGACTGAGCGCCAGCAATAGTCTTGACCATGATTCACGCACCGTGGGGTGACTAGTCTGGTTGGGAGAGGTTGTTCTGACTATCTCAGGTATACATTAGAGCTTAATCCCTGATTCACCTGGACATGCACTTGATATTAGAGAGCAACAACTGCATGTTTAGTTTCAGTCACATAAATTTTCATGAAATGGGCATTCACCATATTTGTGCTTCCGTTTTTCTTCATTGTTATGGTATATTGAATTGGATGAATGGATATTCAACTTGGGCTGATAATCTGAATATACAGTTCCTTGGTTTGATGGAGTTTTTGACATTCCTTAGGAATTGATTTCTGAGAATTTCTAAGCTGAGAGATGCTAAAGTTGTAATCACCAGGTATGGCCATGACCATCACTGAGATTAATGAGCGTGGGCCCTCCATGGGTTGAGTTGGTTCTTTGGGTGAGGCCAGAATCTTTTTGTAAATTTATAAAATAAAAGTTTTTCTTGGGTGAAATTGATAATTTATTAAGGATATAACAAATCAACCCAGCACTCTAACATTAGTGGAGTGTTATATTTTAATAACTTTTGGTAATTGAGGAGAGGTGATTGTAGAATTTTTCTGATGACAGAATACACGTATCTTCTCCAGAGCGCTAAGACTTTTGCATAATATTGTGATTTGTTAATTGTGAGTGGCCCTTTTTGCAGTTCACTCTGGTGAACTTCACTAACTCATTAGGGCTCCAGCATCCTTACATAATCTTTAATATTATAAAAAAGTTTTTTGATCATTTGAGGGTCCTCTGCCAGATTGACCTCAATATTTACACCCCCATCATGGATCTGGTTTTGATCCACTATTTTAAGTGCATATTTTGCTGTATATACTCTCAAGTTTCTTTTTATAAATTTCAGTAAAGCTAAAATTTATGGTAGATTTAAATTTTATCATTTTTGGGTTATCTTTATTTAACCAAGGTAAGCTGACCAGGGGATGGACATTATTGAACTAAAACTAAAATCATAATAAAAATAACGATTCAAATAAAATGCCCAAAATGGATGGATCATTTGAATTGTACCTAACAAAATATCCAACCAGGTGGGCAGCGAATACTGCTATCCCTCCATGGTGGATGGGGAGGGGGGATTGGGGGGCTCATCTTCAGCCGCATCCATCTCATTCCAGAGTAGGGTGCGTGTTAAGGCAGATAGTAAGGGTGTGGGGGCATTAGTGGCGTGGGGTTCAATATCCTTGATGACTGGAACTTTTAAATAGTTGCCAGCCATCATTATACCAACAATGTATTTGCCCAAAGCATCTTCATCTTTGAGGCGGGTGTCTGGGAATTTAACAAATGTGGCAATGTTGGTTCAGGTTATTTTTGCTATTGGATTCCGTGCTACTGTTACCACGTTCTGGATGGCTTCAGTGACGTTTTTGTGTAAAGTTTTCATGTTGATCTTACTTTGTGCAGTAAGATTTATGGGGATGATGGGAGGTGGAATTCCTCCTGTGAGTGCAGCCACAGATTTGGTGGCAGCTTTGCGAAGTGGACAGCAATCTGGTGTGGCGGCTGCTTCTATTGCAAGATGGTGGTCGCTGTAGAATGGTTTGGCATTAGGTTGTGGGACATATTTCTGAGGTGGGAATTTTGCATCCCATTCTGCATTACAGAGCCGCTCGAGTTGCAGCGTCAGTTCTTCAATGCTGTTACCTGATTCGTCAATTTCATCCAATAATTCCCATGGATTTTGGTTTAATTGGATTGGGGAATCAGTGTACAGTTGAGGTTTGTTCGATTCATTTGCATATGCATGAGATTGAACTGGGATCCAATCTGATGTTTGGTTGGATAAATTATTTGTGGCATTGGGGCAGGGTGGGTGCTTATTGGTGGCTGCAGGTGCAGCTGCAGCATCAGGCATTGGAGGAGGGGAAGGTAGGATCATACCCCATGTCAGTATTGGCATGGGGTGGGTGGCGGATTGGTGGGCATTAGGCAAACTTTCAGCATTGGTGGAAGTTTCTGAGTATGGGCATTTATGTTTCAAGTGGTCTAACTCAAAACAGGATGGACAAATCGTCTGTCCGCCCTCAACGCGGGCCCAGAACGGATGGTCCGGGGCAGATGGGATGGTGGCATGAGGGGGAATTGCCAAAGAAATTTTTGTAAATTCAGGGCTGATCGTGGCATATGCCCAAGGCCCAGTGAGGTGTGTGGCCCCATTTGGGACCACAAATTGTAAGATGGGGTTGGAGACATAGGCTGCCAAACCTTCCATCAGCTCCTGGTGGAGCACTTTGGGGGAGAGGTGGGTGGTCAAACCTGCGAACTGGACCACCAAAGTGGTGTCTGTTGGGAGCTGGGTCTGAGTTGTTGGGAGGGGAATATTGTTGAAAATTAATGGCACCATTGCCACAGTGGCTGCATCAGCTTCACAGGGGAAGCCAAGATCAAAGTACCTCTTATAGGGGCGGAAGTCAATAAAACAGGCTGGTGTCATCACCACCTGAGCCATTTTGATAATGGCTTGGTCATCATAGGGGAAGAATTTCCCATATTTGCCCTAAGGCCAAAATTCATGTTGCTCCAGGGGAGCACCAGGGGGAAGCGGGGCACCGCTTGGGTTCAGGCGAGATGGGCATCAAGATCCTTGGGAGGAATGAATCATCCCAAGGGTTTAGATTGACTGGGTGAGCTAGTCCAAGCGCGTTTTCCTGTCAGACGGAAAATGGAGGGGGAGTTTCGCCACTTCCCCATGCTGGGACAGTCAGCAGGGGATCTGATGACATTGGAGCAAGACTTTGGTGTGTGATTAAGTGTTTGCTTTTAATTAATGAAATTAATTTGCTCAGAAAGTTATTCTGAGCAGAGAGAGACTCCATTTTGGGTTATCTTAAAATTGATATTTGAAGTAGTGGCAGACTTAACGTCCATCAAGGGTATGCCTCAGATCTACTATTTTCTAGAAGGTATACTTAGGGTCACTTCCCCTTCCTTGATTGGAAGGGGTATATCAACCAGTCCAATTTAATGGACATGATGGAGGCCCTTACAGGTTTAGTAATTTTCTGACATGTGGCAAAATTTTTAATTTGACTATTTGAGAACAATTATTTTTCCCTGAGTTCCACCAATGATCCTAGAATAATCTAGGCTCTGAAAAACCCCTAGAAATGGGTATAAAAACCCCTCATTAGCTTCATAATAAAAATAAAAGATTATTCAGTTCTTATATAGTTTAATTTATATCTTATATAATATAATAAAATCTTTTCCCTAGGTATTTAACCCCTTGCTCTATGATTTAAGTTCCAAAAGTATGGGCCCAAAATGTTTAAAAAAACCCTCCCTTTGAATCATTCCACAATTTACTAAATCAGTCAAGATGTACCAATTGATCATGACTTAACCCTTTGACCTACAACTATTTTCTACCATGTAAGAATCAGTTTGGGCCCAAATATCTGACCATGTGTGAGACTCGTGATTGCAAGTCATAGAGTTACCCAATAAAGCACCCAGGATGACAGATAATAACCACTTGACCAACAAACTAAATAACCAAAAAAATTATGCCACTATGCTGGCAACTTGTAGTAGAATACTGAGGTTTTTATTACCTCTGTCAGACAATTAGAAGTCTGATGTTGTATTAAGAGTGATTCAGGTTTTGAATTAAATGACATCAACTAAAAAACCCTGGTCAATTCTTGGTGGGATCCTGCATTTTGTGGTAACTCTATTACCCCAAATCATCGGCTGAATTTCCCTATTACTGGTAGCAGGGTAACACTAAACCTGGGGAAAATTGGGGAGTTGTTCCAAGGGTCCTCTCTGCCCCCTCACTAGCTTAGCCAAAACGCCTACCCCATGACCACCCCTTTTATAGCTTTTGGAGGGGTTACATCAGATGAGAATATTTTCCCGCCTTCTGATTGGTCAAAATAATAATCCCTTACTCACGGGTTCATCTTCCCAGCTGTCACTTCACCATCTACCTTTATATTGAAGTGAGGTGAGTCCCAACCAAAACGATAGATCGACAGCTCATAGTACCTAATTTGGACTTTACTAAGCAATCTGAACTTTGAGCCTCAACATTTAAAAACTAAGTATTGATTTATTAATTGGGTTCACTTTTTTATCCCCTTGCTAACACTAATAAAAACCATAAAACCCAACTTTTTAATATCAACTTGTAAGTTTTATTATTCTAACTAGTGTTTATACCCCCTCTACTTTACTTTGGCATTAGAGATTGAATTTCTCCTTTATTATTGTTGCAATATGGGGCAAATTAGCATTAGCGAGCATACACCCTTCCCCAATTCCAACACTTGGTGCTCACTACAGGGGGTAGTACACCACAAAAACCACTTAAAATAAGACTGTTGGGGGATTAACCCTTCTAGCCTCATCCCTGATTGTGAACCAATAATAGCTGCATTGGAACAACATCTTGCCAATGCTCTATCTAGATTCAAAAAGCTTGAAAAGCACCCTTTTAATGGGGCCCCTCCAGTGATTCAAAAAACCCCTTTGTGAGACAAGTTTATCCAGGTGGGGGGTAGCATTGCCTCGTTCCACTATGTTTATGAATTTTTTATGGAAGGAACCACCAATGATCAGAAAGTTAAGTACCTCCTCTCTTGCTTGAGTCGCCTGTCCCAGGAGATAATAGTTCTAAATATGGCCACACTCCGCACCTGGGCGGAGGTGAAGGAAGCTCTTGTTGAAGAATTTGGTCTAACACAATTTTTACATTGGAGGAAACAGGACTTCATGTGCCTTAGCATGCAGAAGGGAGAATCAATCTCCTTTTTTGTTGAATGGTTCTACAGGGAAGCTCAGCCACTATTACTCGCGAAGATGTTACCCCTTGATGATGCCCTTTCAGCCATTCTAGCTGACTTAACTTCTCACTCTCCTATAGCCTGGCATATTATCTTTATTATACGTCACCTCCAGACTATCCGTGATATTAAGGATGCACTTCTGGAATTTGCAGATATTTATAACGTTGAAGCTACTCCAGGTGTTGGGTCAAACTCTCAGGTTCTTAACATTGAAGATTACTCAACCATAGCCCGGCTGAAGGAGGCTACGATGATCCATATGTCATGGATTCAGCTGATAAATATTAAACTGGGCTCCCAATCAGGGTGCGTAAGCACCCAGTGGAGAGCCCAGAATTCCATAGGCACAGCAGTCCAAGCGACTTGTAGGAGTGGAGTTCAATTTGGGACGTGAGGAAAGCAAAAGTTCATTGATGTACCATAAGCTCCCAAGGCAAACCAGATGGTTGCAATGGGGGCAATTGCAACTCTTGTGGGGCAACCCCCAAGGGTGGGAGAGACAGGGAGGATGACAACTCCTCCAGGGTTCGTGGTTGCTGGCCTTCAGATTTGAACAAAAAAGCTTGTGCACCAGCAAGGGGGCGAAACAAGGGCTGCTGCATGATCAGGGGCGAGATTGGAGGGGATGGAACCTGAAAAGAGCTGTAGGGTGAGCTTTCCCTGAATGGGGTGCTCCAGACCCACAGATGGGCTGGGCTTCAGCAGGCGGTCCAGGTATGGACCCTGAGTCCATGAGCGGCGGGGAAGGACTGCTCTGGCGCTGCTCCAATTTGGGAGTGGCTTCCAAGAAGCCTAAAGTGTAATGGGCAGATGTATTTGCATTTAATGGATATGCAAAAATGGATGAGGAAGCAATTTCATCATTGGGAGTGAGCTGGTTTATAATATTTACAATTTGCCACCATGTGACAGGGTCAAACAACTGGATAATCCAGTTGGTGAATATCAGAATAAGAATCTGGGTGGCAGCATGCTTTGCCAGATTGATTGGCAGAATTTTAATTCTAAATTATGGCAGACAGAGGCCGCAGCAAGCTGAGCGGGGTGTTTGAGGTATAATTATTGTGAAACACTCGAAGATAAGAGAATGAACTGACAACTGACCCTAGGCAGGGCAGTTGCCTTAAGTATTGGATATAACGCATAGGGAGGTATTATGGGATTGGCCATTTGGGGTTTGGCGATGGGATTTGGTTGGCTGGCGTGGAGTGGGTGGGGGATGTTCAAAGTCTTGGCAAAAATCCAAAGAAAACTTTTCAAATTTTTCCATATTTTCGGGACCAAGCCAGGTCGATGGTTCTGATCTGGGCCCTGATCATCCAAATCAGCCTGTTTTCATGGTTCAGATTTCCCAGATTCATCCTGGGAGGCTGTGGCTGCAGGGATGAGTTGTTTGAGACCTGATCTAAACTCTCAATTGGGATGTTTGCATGATACAAACTTCCTAGATTTGTCCCAGAGAGTTATGGAAACTGGTCCAAGTCGTTTGGTGCCTAGTTCAATTCCAGAATCATGCTCCTACGCGATTTCTAGTGCTGGCCAGTCTGGGCCAGTTCCCCCAGATCAGAATTTTCTGACTGAGCTCCAATTTCGGTGCAAGCTATTTTCTCAAAAGTTTGACATAGTTTGCCCGGGGAATGGGGGTCCTAGGGGCCTGCCCATAGCCTTGGGCTTGCACAATCTTCCTACAGACTCCCTTTATTAAACTTACCAGGGTTGAGGAGGGTGGAAAAGGTGGGAATGGGTTACCCTTGGGGTGAATAATGGTTACCCAGCACTCATCTACCATGTGTGCCAAGTTGCTCAACTGTGACAGGGGGTCCACTTGGGCCTTTGGGCCTCTTTTTATCTGAAAGGGGTGTTGTTCCCTATCCAGTTGCAGGGGCTGGTCTCCAGGACTTACACTTTATGGACCCCCCAATGCTGGTTACTACTATGAGCCCAGCACCTGTGGCGCAGCTCAAACCTGATCTTCCTCTGCCCAGCCAAGATGAAGTTCTCAAGCTAGTAAGTCAGAGCACACCATCGTCAATAGGGCAGGTTTTCCTGCCGCCACATTGCCACCAAAATCATCTTTTGTCAACCAATGAGCCCCTCCACGTAGCTCCTAAGTCTAAACCCCTTTCTCGTGTGCCATTCGCCCCCACTAACAATGGGTTAAATTACCAGGTCACCAAAGCTAAACCGCTTGTTTCACAAAAGCACACAGAAGCTGATCAACCCAAATCTGGCATAGTTAAACCATCCACCACCATAATGCTATCTCCTCAGACCTCGCACCAGAAGGGTTCTTCTCCTCCAGTGGCCCCAAAAGTTGGTACAGCTACGGTGCTCCCTTCAAAAACCAAAAGAGTAGATGAGCGCCAAAAAGCCCTCCCCTGTGAGGAGAACAAGCTGGTTTCTCAGCCCCTCTTAGCAACTCATTGAGGTGCATTGACAATCCCTCTGATGACTGTAACAAATGAGTTCATCTCATTTGTTACATTCCAACTCAGATTTGGAAAATCCAAATCTGAGTCAGATCGCTTTAAAAACATTTTTGGTTTGGTTTTTTTGACATTGGGTTGTGCCTTGCCTGAGCTGTTAATTAGGCTTGTGCAAGCCTAATTGATGGCTTGGGTGAGGTCCCCAATGCGCTGCCTTTATAAGGTGCACATGCCCATTTCCAAAGCTCACTTTGGAAGTTCTACAAGGACCCTAGCATTCCCTTACTGGAAAGCATTGGTGGTTGCTTCCCAGATGAGCTCCGGTCAGCAGGCGCCTTGGTTTTTATGTTCTAAAATAAAAATAAAAGGATGTTTTGGGGTTTGCATGCCTCGCATACCTGTGGTCTTTTTTATGTTTCTGTTTTGAAGAGCTTTCGCGTGGTTGGGTAGGACTAACCACACAGAGGACTTACATAGCCCACCAATGAGAGGTGAATGTTTGGCTGCTTATCGGTGCCCCAAACCTCTCCCTACTCAGTTGGGCCGTTTTGGTTGCTTGTTGGCGCACTAAAACAATATGTAAAACTATATGGCAGACGGAACTGGGGTGTTTCGTTTGTTACATTATTTCTGAAGTCAACTTTTGCACTTTGCTGCCGATCCCCAGTTTGAACTGACCTCAGTGGCCACTTGGTCCCAGTTGTCGAGGAACCAGCACCAGTGGGAGCCAGTGACTGATGGCCAACCCAGGACTTGAAGTGACCATCAGTTTGATTTCCCAGTGGGGCCTCCCGCTCACCAGGGATCAGTAGCATTGAGGGGGTCCTGTCCCAGAAGGGCTCCCTCACCCCTTGGATGGTCCTCCTGGAAAGGGGTCAGATGTACAGTTGTGCTGGACCACATGCCCCTCTTGTGCTTCCTTGGCAAAAGCGCCTTCCTGGTCAGGATGGGAAGACCATCATCAACAGGGGCCAGGGAGGAGGGCGCAACAAAGCCACGTGCTGGGCATGCCTCCTCGTGCCAGGTGGGCTGATTCTGGCAGCCCAGTGGTGATTTGATCCCGCCATCTATGTTTCTTTGAGGGGCTCAGAGTTTATCTGGGATAATTTTCCCAGGGATCAAGGTAACTCGCCCCAGGAAGCCCTCATCGTGGCGGCCTTCCACTGAGGGGCCCCTCTTTGGGGAGGGGTTTTACTCTAAGCGGGGGATGATGTAATGAATGAGTTTGTCTCGTTCATTACATTCCAACTCAGATTCAGATTTTCCAAATCCGAGTCAGATCGCTTTAAAAACATTTTTGGTTTGGTCATTTCAGACATTGGGTTGTGCCTCGCCTGAGCTTTTAATTAGGCTTGTGTGATCCTAATTTATGGCTTGGATGAGGTCCCCAATGCGCTGCCTTTATAAGGTGCATGTGCCCATTTCTGAAGCTCACTTCAGAAATTCTACAAGGACCCTAGCATTCCCTTCCAGGGGAGCATTGTCAGTTGCTTCCCAGATGAGCTCCAGTCAGCAGGCGCCTTGGTTTTTATGATCCAAAATAAAAAAAGGATGCTTTAAGGTTCAGATACCTCGCATACATGTGGTCTTTTTCAGGTGTTTCTGTTTTAAAGAGCTTTTGCGTGGATGGGTAGGACTAACCACACAGAGGACTTACATAGCCCGCCAATGAGAGGTGAATTTTTGGCTGCTTGTAGGTTCCCAAAACCTCTCCCTACTTGGTTAGGACGTTTTGGTTGCTTATTGGTGCACTAAAACAATATGTAAAACTATACGGCGGACGGAACTGGGGTGTTTCCATTCATTACAATGATGAGACTGAAGGGGTGGTGAAGATTCGGGCTATTATGTCTTGGGAGCCCACATTGAAGTGCAGATTCCGGATATTCTGAGGCCTGAAATAATTGATAAAGCCATGATACCATGACAAACCTATCTTCAACAGTTGTTGAGGTTTTCAGAGGTGAGTGGTACCACCAGTGATGCTGATCAGCTTATTGGTATAGTGATCTGATCTACCCAGAGGGTTATAACCTCCAACCTATAAAATTCAAATACTCTGCGATGGCTCAAAGCCTTGCCTCCCCTCTTCATTTGAAGGAGGTTTTTGCCCTCCCCCTACTTTTGGTAGCACAATAACTAAGGTAGAGATTGTCATCAATAAGGTTCACGCTCTATCCATCCTTGTTACAGGTGCTCCAGTGAACGTGGTCTCTTTAAAGCTCATCAATAAAATTAAATTAGAGCCTGACCTGGACTATTCACAAGAGTTCAGAACTGCAGGGCTAACAATACACAAGCTATTAGAGACCCCTCTTCTCTACCCATAAGAATTGGGAAACTTCCACTATCTGCCCCCGCTGTAGCATTAAACAATACCACATATGACTTACTCATTGGCATTTAATTCATTATTGAGTATGATGGAATCATTAATATGAAACATGGATTTCTCTCCCTTCTAAAGTACTAAGTTCCTCTAGTCTTTACCAACAATAAGCTCAAAAAAATAATACACCTGCGTCATTGAGTACCCTTCCTCCGTCCTCACTCTTCCTCATACCACGTCAGTCAGAAACACAAAAAAGCTGCCTGACTCCGTGGATGCTTCAGAGGCATTCAATTATATGCGTCGGAGGAGGTAGTAGTCAAAGTGGGTGAACAAAAGGTGATAGACACCAAGATTACTATGCAAATCACATGCAACTGCTTCTGTACTTAACAAGCATTGATGAAATAAGTCCTATTGAACTTTTAGGTGTTGCCAGATATCCTAGACCCTGCCTACCAGCGACTTATTAATATTCTTCTGGGGAATCTCACTAAAAAGGACATGGTTGCAAAGGAGCGTCAGGAGATTTAAAAATCCCTGCTAATTCCAATTGAAGACATCCAATAAGTCCATTCTATTGGGTCTATTCTAGATATGGGACTACCCACTGACCAAATGATATGAGCTTTGCCCAACGTTCAAATTTCCAATGATCTAATCCCCTTGAGCTTAATAAAATTCATCTCTTACTGGAGTCTTATAGTGACATTTTCTCTAAATCCAATACTGACTATGGGCATATGAAGGACTGGAGCCACACCATTGATGTTGGTGATTCCAAGACTATTTGATCCAAACCTTATTAAAAATCAAAAGTTGAGGAGCTCCAGATGAGGACGGAGCTTAAACAGTTAATGGACGCATGGCTACTGGTGCCTTCTCAAAACCCTTGGTCATCTCCGCTGTTGCTCATAAGAAAAGAATGGTGGACTTTGGGTAGACATGGACTTCCGCAAACTGAATATCCTCACCAATAAGGACAGCTACCCAATCCCCCAAATTGATGACGCTCTGACCCAACTCTCTGGTTCCAAGTTCTTTTCCGTCATGGACTTTTCTAGTGGATACTGGTAGATTTACCTTTCTACGCAAGACCAGGAGAAATGTGCTCTTATTTGCAGTGAGGGTCTCTTCCAATCTATCTGATTACCACAAGGGTTGAGTAATGCGCCCGCAACTTTCCAGTGAGCCATATGCCAAATCTTGCAGGATCTGAAGCTTAATTGTGTAATTGTCTATCATAACAATATCACCATCTTCTCCCAAACGTTTAATGAGCACCTTTCCTTAAAGAAAGTTTTCCAACGCCCGAGGGCCTCTCACATTAAGCTGAAGCCCTCAAAATGTACATTCTTCCAAAGAAGTTGGACTACCTGGGCCACGCCATCTCCCCAGATGGGATCCAGCCTCTATATGATAAGGTTGAGGCAATATCCAAGGTGCCTGCTCCCAAAATCCTCCGCAATATTCAGGTGTTTTTGGGCATGATGGGGTGTTACCATAAACTCATCCCCAAATTCACTCAGCTCAGTGAGCCCCTCATATGGCTTTTAATTAAAAACACCCCTTTCCATTGGGGAGTAAAACAACAAGCTGTTGTTATAACGCTAAAAAATCTGCTGCAGCAACGGCTAATCCTGCGCTACCCTGATTATAGTAAACTCTTTATGTTGTTTACTGATGCTTATGACTATGCAGTTGGAGCTATCTTGGCTCAACTGGATGAGCATAGGTTTGATCATCCCGTTTTATACTTCAGAAAGATGATTTCTAAGGCAAAACGCAACTATAACGTCACTGTAAGACCCAGTGAACATCCTCTGGGCGTCAATTGGGCCATCTTTCCATTCCCGAGCAAGAAGGTACCCAAGAGGATGGCCATACCCCTCATTACTCAGGGAGATCTCGCTCACATGGTAGACAAGCGCTGGGTAATAGCCCTTCCACTTTGGATCCCACTTCCAGTACCCGCACTCTCCTCAGCAGAACTGTTATGAGGAATCAGTAAAATCTGCACTGAGATCGCTGAAATGGAATCAATTGCAACTAATTTGAGCAGCAATCAGCCTGATACTCAGATTTCAAATGGTCAAAAAGATATGAAGACTGAGCTATCAGCCAGAATGCCTGACAGTTGCAATTCAGTTTACATGATGATCAAAAAATTCCCCCCCCCTCCCAAATCCATCAGGCATCACCCCCAATGGGCAGATTTCTGCTGGCAAATCTGGCATTGCGCCTGATGCAATGCCACTGACTGCAACTTGGCCCGCCACCAAATTTTGTGATGTTGGTCTCCAGGGAACTAACCTGCCCATTCCCAAATAGTTCACCACTTAGGTTGAACTGACTGCAACTCAGCCTGCCACCAAATTTTGTGATGTCAGTTCCCAGGGAACTAACCCGCCCATTTCCATAATAATTCGCCGCTTAGGTCAAACTTGCGGAATCTGATCCCAGCTTGTTTTCCCTCAAAAATGATGACGATTCAATCAGGCGCATTGCACTGAGAAAATTGTTGGTCTATTCTCCTTCCTTAAATTTTCCAATAAAAACAACTTCCCCCAAAATCCCATTTTTACCTGTTGAGAATTAAGATCCCTTCCAAGTTTTTCTTTCTTGCAAAAATCACTTTAGTTACTACAATTTGATTTGAACAGCAAATTTGGATAATCACACACAGGAGAGATGGGCGACTTTATCAATAAAAATAATACAACATGGGCGAGCGTTGCAGTGAGCAGTGCACTTAACGGTGCAACTAAGGGCAAGAAACGCCCTGGAGGGGGACCAGGAACCCAATCCACAAAGAAATCACAAACCCAGACACCATCTGGGTTTATGGTATTCACTGTAAAGCATGCGCAATATATGTACATTCAGTTCAACCAACCCTTGTCAAAGGTGTAGCCTGGGATTAGACTCTTCCTTGGGGATGAGTCACCAACCCTGTGGGAGAAGACATGTGAGGCACAGCCCTCACTTTTCCCTCAAGTGGTGTACATAGCCACCAACAACATGGGCTGCAGCTGGATCAATATTGGTTTCAAAACAGCCAATGAAGCTGATGCTGCAGCAAAAGTCTGTGTGGAAATTGCCCTCCTCAAGGGCAAAAAAATTGTGCACACTGCGCGCACCAGATGGAACAAAGCAAAAACTTTGTTCATCTCTTTCAACTCACTCCCCACCAACCTTCCTCATAAGGTAATTTAGGAAGAGCTCCGCAAAGGTCTCATGGCCTATGAAGAAATTTTGCAACTTGAATTACAGTGATTTTGCCTGATGCCCAACCTGTGCACAGTCAAAGCTATCGCCATAATCAACCCCTTCCCAGAAGTGGAAGAGGACTTATCCAGAATTCCCCACACAGCAGAATTTCACTTTGCAGATGGGGGCCAGTCAGCCACATTCTGAGTTACACCAGAATGCGCACCACCCATTTGCAACCACTGTGGCTCACTGGGCCACAAGGAACACGCATGCCCTGTGAAAGAGGGCCTAATGGAAAATGATTATTGTGAGGAAGCAATGGACAAAGATAATGAAAACTTCGCCAAAATAACTGACAGTCACCACCCATTCAATTGGGGAGAAGATGGACTATACTTCATCATGGACTCAGTTACACGCAAAGAACATAAAGTGGCACAAAAATCCCGCAAGTGAGCAGTGGCTGAAGCGGTGGCACACTCAGAGTCCACCATTAACCCCGGACAAATTTGGGAGGATATTTCAGATAATCACTGAGCCAACCAGTTAGAACAATATGCCCAGGTCAAAAATTTTCAAAGTAACTTGACCGAGTCACAAAGTAACATCAGTCATGCACATACTGAGGAGCAATGCAACCGCAATTTGGGCGAAAATGCGGTGCACAATTCACTAAAGTCAAACCTCAAAAATATAGAATCCAATATAATCCGCATCAAATCAACACAAGACCTGTGCGGGAAAGGTTGATGCAAATCCAAAAAACTGCAATTCCTGTGAATCATTGGGTCAGATCAAGGGAACCAACAATGGCAGTGAAAGAGTTGGAGTACAGACGTGGAGCATGGCCAGAATGAGCCGTGGTGGGATAGGGCCAGAGGGCCCTCCCAACCGCTCCTGAGGCGCTGTGGGCACCTCAGTGTCAATAGGGATGCCAAACATCACGGGAGCCAGGGCTCATATGTCCCAAGTCAAAAAGCTGGAATTCCTGCGAAAACCTCTTGTAGACATCTTGGCCATCCAAGAAACCCACTGTCTACAAGGGGAAGAAGGATCCTGGTCAACCAGGGTCGCACCATCACAATCAGTATGGACGCCTCACTGTGGGGTGATCGTCCAAAACAAAAAAAAATTAAAATTACAAATTTTTCATCACACTTACATGGTCAAGTCCTAGTAGCAACAATCACATGCCAAGAGGAAATAATTTTGATAGCATGTGTCTATGCACCGTGCACTGCAACTGAGAGAAAACAATTTTTTGAAAACATTCCTACTCTCACTATCCCACCAGATATCATTTAGTTAGGCGATTTCAACTGCTGGGATAACCCCAATACAGATTGATGGCCTAATCCTAGGGGAAACCCACCTGGACACATTGAATTCCGCACAATGAAGGCATCTCTTGGCCTACAGGATGCTCTCCCCCCCAGTTCACCACTCCTTCCCCACATGACGTGGCCCAACATATGCGAGGGAGCGCTCATATTGATGAGTTGCATTGACCACATCCTCATCCCACAATCCCACCGCTCAAGAATCTCCAAATTTACAACAAAAAAGATCAATTTTTCTGACCACCAATTGGTTACAGTGCAGTTAGCACCAACCCAATCCCACACACAGGTGTCGCCTTGGAGAAAGCTTCACCCAGAAAATATAAAATTGCCCAAGATATCTGACTGGGTCAAAAACGAGGCTACAAACCCAGAATTCACAGCCCCATTCACTTTGGATCCCATTGGAACATGGGAAAATTTCAAAAAGGATTTAATCAACAAAACCTGACATATTGCATCACATAAGTACACCACGGACATGGCCACAATCAAGCGTACCTTGGTGGAACTAGACCACCTGGAGATAAATACTCTGAGATCTGGCTATAGCCCCAACTGGGGACGCAAATGGGCAGAAATATCTGCCCAACTTAACAATCTCATCTTCAAACACCAACACAGAATCAAAGTATCAAACAAAGGTAAGTTCATAAAGGAAGGTGAAACCTGTTTGACATACTTTTTCCGCCAATTCCACTCCCGTGGAAACCAGCCCATGTGCACACAGGTCCACAAGACCAACGGCACCGTGGCAACTGACCCTGAGGAGGTCAAGGCAGAAGTACACCATTATTACACCAAATTATATCGTGAAACGCCAACAGATTCACAAAAAATTAAAGAATTTATACAAACTGCCAAGATACAAAGTACACCACCAAATTACAACATACTATCCCTAATTACACGGGAGGAGCTTTGGGAGACAATTCGCGGTGCACCACATAGGAAATGCCCAGGGCCTGATGGGATACCCTACGAATTTTACAAAAAATATTTTCAACAAATCGCCCCCCTCCTATTGGCGTCTATGAACCAGTGCTTGTTGGAAACACGCCTACTACCAGGAGGCCATGAATCCTACGTTATAACCTTGTATAAAAAGGGTGACAAGTTGGACCTGGCCAACTGGCGCCCAATTGCACTCTCCAACACTGACACAAAAATTCTAACAAAAATTTTAGCAGCTAGATTAGGCGCAATTGCATCTGACATCCTATCACCCAACCAGTTTGGGTTTATACCAGGGCGTTCAATCTGGAACAACATTCACCCTGTTGCAAACATTTGCCAATCCAAAGCAACTGGTGCCCTAGTCTTCTTGGATCAGGAAAAGGCGTATGACCGAGTTAGCTGGCCATACCTAAAAGAATGTCTACATGCCTTCAAACTCCCACCAAGATTCATAAAATGGGTGATGCTCCTAACAGAATCTGCAACCATGGCTGTATGCGGCCCTGGATTCCTAACAAACAATATCAAACCACACAGAGGGCTCAAACAAGGGGATCCCCTCAGCCCACTGCTATACAATTTCAGCTTTGACCCACTCCTCTGAGTAACTGACTCACGTCTCATGGGGATAACCGCACAAGGACAACCAACAGTCAAGATACTGGCCTTTGCGGATGACTGCGTAGCAGGTATAGCAAACAATGAAGATGCCCAACAGCTGGAACGCACTCTAGAGGAATACTCCAAGGTGAGCAATGCATCGCTCAACAAAAGAAAGACAGAAATCATCCTCTTAGGCAAATACACAAACAACTGGGCCACAACATCAGAACCTCATACCAACACACAAAGAAAAAACCCAATCATTTTACCCTTTGCAACACCTCCCACCACCACTCCTGTCTGACACCTTGGAATTTGGCTAGAATCAGGGGGATATGCTAACGAGACAATGGAAAGTAACCTGTTACAACGGGTATCCAAACGCGTCGCCTCCCTCAAGGGAAGAACCCCAGGATTAACAGGGCGAGTTATAGTTGCTAACTCGCTCATCACCCCAATACTATGGTACCTGGCCCACGCGATTGTTTTCTCACCTACCTTTATAACTTCAATTTACGCGCTTATCCAGGGATGGCTGTGGCCTGGATCTCATCCTCCCATACGGATGGAAACACTATTTGGCCCATGCTCAAGAGAAGGCATGGGACTAATAGATTTTGAGAGCCACGCCAATCACATCCTAGGTACCTGGATAAAGGAAGTCCTTGCTCCAGACCTCCCGCAACAACATTGGTCCAGAGCAGCAAGGACTAACTTTGCACAGGCGCTCAAATTAACCAACCCACATAGCCCACCCAGACTACTTACATACCTTGCCAAACACCCTACTGCAACGGGTCTGCATGGAACCTCCCCTCATTTCAAACATATCCTCCAAACTATCCGCCGTATGGGATGGACCATAGAGAACATGGGTACTATACAGGGAAGGGGATGACCCAGCCCCCAATTCAAATTAAGAAACCCAGAAAACCACCCCCAGAGAGATATACTCGCAACAACCCCAAACATAGCTAGGATAGAATACCTAGATATGTTGGACATTCCCTATGATTTAACCACACAGAAGGCAGTGTGGAAAATGACTCACCACCCACTCCTACAGCCGAGTATAAGAGCAAACGCCTGGCGCTGTCTGAGAAGGACCTATAGGATGGCAGACCGCTCCAACTCCCTCCACAAAACATGTGCAGTATGTGGAGGGGAGGGATCCCTACATCACCGCCTAGAAACATGCCCCCCAACCAAAGCTATATGGCAGGAAGTTGCACGCCTGCTTAAGATCCAAAACGAACAGGAATTCTCGATATCAAAGAGCATCTTTGCGCTCCAGATCAAGTCACCAATCCCATCTACCCTCCGCTCCCTAATAATGCCCATTGCAATGTGGACAATACACACAATTGCATTAGATGCTTTCAAGGGCACGGTCCCAACCATTCATGGGATTATTAACAGATTCCATGCACACTTACTGAAGCACTTCCAAGCCTGGCTCTATAGATATATGAGACCAAGGCAAAAAGCGCTCATAGAATCATGGTTCTCACTCTGGTTCCTCCACACAGACCCTTTTCTTCACACCTGCTCCATAGCAGTGGAAACCCCCTCAGAGTAGCGCATTAACCCCCCATACCTGGCAGTCCCACTGGCAACAGGGGTAACTTGAGCACCCTGGGGTGCCCAATTTTATATTTGTTGGTTATTTCCTTAGTTTTACATATATTTGGTAATGTCTGTCCCCTGGTCAGCTTACCTCGATTAAATAAATAGAATTAAGGAAGATTATCCCTGCCCACATTAGTCCCATCCCACTCAAAACTCCAAACCCATACCCCATAGTTGCCGCAGCTATCTTGCTCATGTCAGTAGGGTCTGACATCTCAACTTGCAATGAGTTTGTTCCCCAAAGCCCAGTAGTTTCCCATCTGTCGCCCTTCAAAGGTGCAATTCCCATGGAACTGGAACTGATCATTGTCGAAAATGGGGAAGAGGCTGAGGAAGAGGTTATCCTGGCATCCCAGAAATTGTGACATTTCGTACAATATCTCGTGGCTTAGAAAGGATATCTGGCCTACAAGAACAGTTGGGGCAAGGTGCACGATTGTGTGAATTGCATGAACCTGGTTGAAGCATTCCACATATCCCACCCTGAGATTATCCGTTTCCCCAAAGCCCAGTAGTTTCCCAGCTGCCGCCCTTCAAAGGTGCAATTCCCATGAAACTGGAACTGATCATCATCGAAAATGGGGAAGAGACTGAGTAAGAGGCTATCCTGGCATCCCAGAAATCACAACATTTCGTCCAATATCTCGTGGCTTTGAAAGGATATCCAGCCTATGAGAACAGTTGGGGCAAGGCATGCAATTGCGCAAATTGCATGAACCTGGTCAAAGAGCTCCACATATCCCACCCCTAAGATTCCCCGTTTCCCCCAAAAACCTGCATCAGTGATGGCGATTAAGTTACCTAAGGCGCACAAGAATATGGCTCTTGTACAGTTTCCCAGTGATGAGGCTCTTCTCTTGGAAAAAGGAAAGGGTAATGTAAGTCCCAGGGAACATCCTCTAGACATCAATTGGGCCATTTTTCTGTTCCCAAGCAAGAAGGTACCAAAGAGGATGGCCATACCCCTCATTACTCAGGGAGATCTCGCTCACATGGTAGACAAGCGCTGGGTAATAGCCCTTCCACTTTGGATCCCACTTCCAGTACCCGCACTCTCCTCAGCAGAACTGTTATGAGGAATCAGTAAAATCTGCACTGAGATCGCTGAAATGGAATCAATTGCAACTAATTTGAGCGGCAATCAGCCTGATACTCAGATTTCAAATGGTCAAAAAGATATGAAGACTGAGCTATTGGCTGAAATGCCTGACAGTTGCGATTCAGTTTACATGATGATCAAAAAATTCCCCCCTCCCAAATCCATCAGGCATCACCCCCAATGGGCAGATTCCTGCCAGCAAATTGGGCATTGCACCTGACATAATGCCACCAACTGCAACTTGGCCCGCCACCAAATTTTGCAATGTTGGTCCCCAGGGAACTAACCTGCCCACTCCCAAATAGTTCACCACTTAGGTTGAACTGACTGCAACTCAGCCTGCCACCAAATTTTGTGATGTCAGTTCCCAGGGAACTAACCCGCCCATTTCCAGAATAATTCGCCGCTTAGGTCAAATTTGCGGAATCTGATCCCAGCTTGTTTTCCCTCAAAAATGATGACGATTCAATCAGGCGCATTGCACTGAGAAAATTGTTGGTCGATTCTCCTTCCTTAAATTTTCCAATAAAAACAACTTCCCCCAAAATCCCATTTTTATCTGTTGAGAATTAAGCTCCCTTCCAGTTCTATATTCGTTGTACCAGCAGCAGTGTCTCTGGCATTCTGGCCTGCCACTTGGATGCCAGAGCATCCAAGTGGCAGGCCAGTCTAATTCACACTTACTGTCCGCCTGACAGTCACTAAGAAGAAGTGCCTTGACATCTTGCTTGCTGTTAAATATTACCGCCCTTTCTTATATGGGACCTCATTTAAAGTGGTTACTGACCACGCCTCTTTAAAGTGGTTACAGAATATAGAAATCACTGGAAGGTTGGCACGCTAAGCTTTGAAGTTCCAGCACCATGATATGACCAATGAGCACTGAGACAGGAAGAGCAATATGAATGTTAATGGGTTGACTTAGCTGCCCATCCTTCACTTAAATAACTTTGAAACAGAGAGGCTAAATGACCTCCTAATGACCCCTGACGCTTGAAGGGTGAATATGAACCCATTCAGAAGATGCTAGCTCAACACTCCCATAGTACTAAGTGGATGATGGGAAATCATACAAGAAAGTAGGGGTGAACTGGTTATCCTACTTCCAATCATCTGAGTGATAACCTGTTTTTTATGGAGTCTCATGCTATCCTAGGGCATAGTGGAGTGCAGAAAACCTATGAGTGGGTTAAAGAACGCTACTACTTGGAGGGAATTATGGAGACCATCATTAAAGTCCTGGATGCCCGCCTGACATGTAAAAAGCAATACAGCTTCAAAACCAGGTATCAATATCAACCCCTACTCCTCAACAGCCCTTTCACATGATAATCCTAAATGTAGTTGTCCCTTTACCCCAAACTACAGGTGGAAATCAATATATCTTGGTAGGTATTAATCACTTTACCAAATGGGATGAGGCTGTGGCTCTTCCAGATCAGATGGCCAAAGCCACTGCCACTTTCCTCCATCCTTATATCTTCACTCAACATGGCTTCCCCCAAGTTTTGCTCTGTGATAATAGTATAAACTTCACCACCTGAGTGGTGAAGATCTGTGCTACCTCTCTGGGCATACAATAGCTCTTTTCTGCACCCTACAACCCCTTGATCAATGGCATCATAAAAAGGGCCAATGGGACCCTGTTCTTTATATTATGGAAAATGGCCACTTTAGACCCCCTTCAATGGGATCTGTACTTACCAAGTGCCCTCATGGCCTACTGGATTAGTTACTACTGGATCCTTAAGATGTCTCCATTCTGTGTGTTGTATAGATGTGAACCTGGAGTGCCAGAATCATTAGCTAAAGACATTTTTGTCAGTAGGACTGACCCTGAGCAAGCCATGAAGACGTCGGCCCAGCACATCCTTCAGTTATAATCAGAGTCTATGACTAATATGCCAAAACTGTCACAAAAGAGGGTCAATCCACTAATGAGCTCTGAACCTTCTTCCTTCCTTTCAAGTATCTGACTTGATTCTTTACTACCACAATTGTATCACCCCTATAAGGAGAAACTTGGGCCTATTTATAAAGACCTTTTATAGTAACTTATAATTGAGGGGAGGAGTACTCCATCAAATCTCATGATACATTAGTTACTATCAACTGAGTTTGTGGCAATTCTTGTGGCCTTATTCTCTCTCAAACACTCTTGAAGGGGGTGATTTCAGACAATTACAAGTCCAATGATGTATTAAGAGTGATTTGGGTTTTGAATTAAATGTCATTGGCCAAAAAACCCTGGTCAGTTCTCAGTGAACTCTGCAAATTGGGGTAAACTATTACCCCAAACCCTTGGCTGAATCGCCCTATTGCTGGTAGCAGGGTAACGCCAAACCTGGGGAAAAATTAGGGGAGTTGTTCTGAGGGTCTTCTCTGCCCCATCACTAACTTAGCCAAAATGCCTACCCCATGACCACCCCTTTTATAGCTTTTGGAGGGGTTACATCAGGTGAGAATATTTTCCCGCCTTCTGATTGGTCAAAATATATTAAATCCCTTCCTCACAGGTTCATCTTCCTGGCTGTCACTTCACCATCTGCCCTTGTATTAAAGTGAGGTAAGTCCCACCCAATCCAATAGGTTGACAGCTCATATTATCTAATTCAGACTTTACTAAGCAATCCAAACTTTGAGCCTCAACATTTTAGATACTAAATATCAACTTATTAAAAAGGTTCACTTTTTATCCCCTTGCCAACACTAATAAAAACCATAAAACCCAACTTTTTAGTATTAATTTGTAAGTTTTATTATTCTAACTAGTGGTGAAAAAACCCCTTTACTTTACTTCAGCAGTAGAGATTGAATTTCTACTGCAATATTATTGAAATCTGGTGCAAATTAGCACCAACAAGAATACACTTTTCCCTGATTCCAAAAACTTCTATGACAGTGTATATTTGGTTTGCAGCTTGTAATTCTACATCAGAGATATGTAAAGAGTAAATGAGATAGGTTGACCTTGGGACAAGTATACCACGCCAAGTCTTTTAGCCTGTGCTTGTTTTGAACCTGTTTTTAATCAAAACCTGACCCAAAGTGGAGCAGAAGCCACCCCACTATGCTATCACTCCTCTACATCAGAGATACATACTATCCTAAAGTATAATTATAGTAAATATAATCACTAACCCAAATAGAATAAAATATTCAAATTCTAGTAAAATACTTATAATCGATTATTTTCGTATAAAAGGGGTGTGGCATAGTCAGGATGAGCATCCCACTATTGCCCCTCATGATGCAGGTTCAAATCCCATTGTGGCAGATATTGTATTTCTGTGCCAAGAGGATATCAATACATGTGGATTTGTGCACCATGCCTTGGTCTGACCAAGCAAATTAGTGAAGTTTTATTATGTAATCCCAGCTTATCAGAACATGTGCAGGAAGGTTTTACCCCCAGTACTTGGGTTTTGTCCTCCACTCCTAAATTTTCACTCTCTACTCCCTATCCCTACTATCATATGGTATATTTGTCCCAAGGTTGGCCCACCTTGATTAAAATAAAAATATTTTTATATAAACTTGAAGTTATTTTGAACTAGGACTACTGTATAAAAACAAGAAAAAATTGTAAGGGTATTTAGTCTATTTACTTTTTTTAGTACTAGTGGTGCCCAACCCAAAAGGGGAAGCTGCTATGCATCTTTATTTGTAAATGGGCCAAACAAAGGGATTATAATAGATTAAAAAAATTCCTAATATAGCCCCTAGGTTATCAGCTTAGGAAGCCATATCAGATGGTGAGGAGGCTTTGGGAAAACTTTTATCTGGTACCCGCTTTAGCTAGCAGACCATGGCAGATAGCATTGGGGTAGGAGCATCAGTGACATGGGGCATAAGGTGGTATAGTTGTGGGTTTTTCATTAATGAGGCCAGTGGTATCTATTGCCTCAATATATTGAGCAAGTTGATGCCCAGCAAAATTGATGAGAGCTGGCACACAAGTAAATGACTTGATGCGCCATTGGGTTTGGTGATAATTGGGGTTGAAGAGAGAAGTTTTCTGCATCGGTGCAAGCATGGCTTGCACCAAAAGCAAGCTCCTCAATTTCATACTTTGTATCTTCCTCAAAATTATGAGGAAAATTGGGGATAGGAATATCCTCAACAAGGGGCTCCATTGCCCCATGGAGTTGCTGGTGGAGGAGGGTGTTGGCTGGGGCAGCTGCAGCCGCAACTGCCATCATTTAGTCAATTTACTGATTTTCAAAAAATCTTTATTTTTTGGCCCTTGATTTTTACAAAAATTTCTTAGCCTATGTTTACTCTTTTTATAATTATTTTATTTTTGTCTGTAACATAAATATAAAGTAAAGGGAGGATACCCCAGGGGTAGAATATGGACCTTTACCACTGCCTCCTCGAGTTCAATCCTGTTAGATGAACTTTGGGTAGGGGACAATTATGACTGTGTTGGTTTTGCACACCAATGCCCCAAACCAAGATAATGAATAGCAAAGGCAGTCCATGGAGTTCCTGGTCTATCATATGCCACACATGGAGGTTTTCCAGGTTTTATCCTCCTTTCCCATTTTCTCTACTTCCCTTCATTAGTGCAGTATTATCCCCAGGTCAGCCCACCTCAGATAACAATTTAAAAACATAAATATAAAGTAAATTTTGGAATAAACATATATACCCTTTTATTTTTTGGATGCATATATGTATTTTTAGATTTACATACCCCACATTTTTAGATGCATATATGCATTTTTAGATTTATATACCACTCATTTTTGGATACATATATGCATCAAATCATTGAAAGGGTTAAAATGAAGGATAAATTATAGAAGGTGCAAGTAAGATATTATCTAAACTCCTAATTAGAGAATATTTAAGATAAACTTAATATATGCTTGTGGTATAATTTTTTCGATTTCTTCAAGATTAAATTCTTATTTATTTTTATACTATGATATACTTTCTATATTGTATCAGAGGATCAGCACTTAGTGTTGATTTTTGAGAATGAATGTTTCATTTATTACTTTATATGTATAAACCATGGGGTTTACCGAAAGCAAGTTTCCGACCATATATCTATTTCATGAAAAAATGAATGCAAAATGACGGCCCATTATAACATGTTCCACCCGCGAGAAACAGACCCCTCTACAATCAATAAACAGACAGTTCATCATTCAAAAGTGTGATGGATCATTCTTAGTACTCACTGCGGCATTAAGTTTCAGACTGGGTTTATTTCAGAATTCGGCATGCCCATGCGTTTGTAGCGAAGCTAGAATTACAGCCCATCTCCCTTATCAATTACCTTCTAAAATACTTAAAATGGCCAAGTGCAGTGTTGTCAGTAGCGACGATTCTATGGCTAGAGTTGAAAATGCCACCTCAGAACTCGAATCTGTAGAAGACAAATCCACGCTTTACTCATTTTTAAAATCCGTCACAACCTTTTCTGGTGATTTATCTCAACTAGCCTGCCCAGGATTTCTCCTTTGCGGAACTTCGATCCTCGAATACTGGTATTTTATCTCTTTCTTGTGTTTCTCATCCCGTTTTCAGTGCTCATTATGGCGATTATCCTATCTTGTTTAATGAGATCGCTTATGCAGAAAAATTCACTTGGTACTTTTTTATTCTTTACAACTTTACCTCTTTAGAGCGCATTGTGGCCGTCACGCGCTGGTATATTTCGACATTATATGGAAGCTTTCGCTCACGATGCAAGGATGATTTTGAAAAGAAGCCCTACAATCCTATCCTTGGCGAACAATTCTTGTGTCGGCTTGAGGATGCCCAAGGGAATTTACTGAACGTCTGTTGTGAACAAGGTAGCCTTCATCGTGATTTTCTCACCATGGTTAGTTTCGCATCACCCCCAGTTTCTGCATTTTATCTCGAAAGCCCATCAGCCGGGGTTTATGTAACTGGTCACTGTAAGTTTTATTCATACTATTTTTAATTCAGGCTTCTTAAAGGTGGTCAAGAGAGTAAATTTAAGGGGACTATTATTAAGGTAAATAACGGATATCAGTTAACCTGACGATACAAGGTCAAGCAAGTTGGCCATTTGACTGTAACCGAAATATTTTGGGGTGTGATGAATATTTTGTCATTACCATACCATCCATGAATATCCGCTCGCTTTTATCAGGTCGGCCATTTTTTTAGATTGTGTGGTGAATCATATGTGTATTCTAGTTCAGGTTATGTAACAACAATTACATATCAGCAAAAGCCTTGGTTCGGGGGAACCTATTTTGGAATCGAAGGCCATATAAAAGATGCTTCCAACCAGATTCAGAAGACCATCTCCGGAAAATGGACTGAAGAATTCGATATCATTGATCAAAAGACTGGAGCCATGCTTTCCTTTAATCCGGAATCCGTCACCCCAGCAAAACCCGTTTTAGCGCCCATTTTAGAACAGTCCTCAATTGAATCACAAAAGCTTTGGTATAAAGTTAGCCAGGCAATTAAAGTCAAAAACTTCAGCTTAGCATCCAAGGAAAAGTCAGTGATTGAAGAAAGACAAAGAGCTTTATTCAAAGAACGCCAAAAAAGAAGGAGGATTGGATTCCGCAACTGTTTTTATATACTGATGATCCTGCCATAATGAAAGTTCGATCCTCAATCAAGCAACCACTTGTCAATATGTGTGGTAATTCTTGGGTTTACAAGTTCCCTTTGAAGCCCTGATGGCCTCTGTTCTTATAAATTTAATCGTGTATTTTACTTGCATTATAAACGATATTTATATAGATATGATGGATTTTAATGCTCTTGGGCCCAACTTATATTATCTAATATGGGTTAAATTTTATACTTTGCCAGCTGACTGTAAGACCTTTTGGGTTATGTGCTTCAGGTATGTGTTACTACAAAGGCGGTTTTCAAAGCAGGTATATTAAACTCTATAGTTTCCTCACGTATTACATTAAAGCTTTGACTGGAGCGCTAAATTTTGTTTTTGCTCATTTGCATTAAATTAACTGTCATGCAAAAATGGAGTGCCATTTCTATGCTTGCTGGTTTTTGTTTTAAAATTTAGATCATCTTTGAAATTTAAAATTTTAATCTGTTTCAAAAAAATCTTGAGTTCAGTCTAGCAGCGCCTGAATTGGTTGCAGATTTGGGTAAGCATAGACGCTTAGCAATTTAGTAAGAAATGTAAAAATAAGGGTATTAAAATATTCTATCCTGTTTCTCTATAGGAGGAGTTGACTTAAATCAATCAGTGCTAGAGTTGAATTTGTTTATTCACCCATTAATTCAAACGTACTTTTGGTTAACAGGCTGAGCATTTATAAGGCCTTAAACTAGTCTAAAATATCAGCAATAGAATATAATACTATTGATTATAGTACTTAATATCAAGCTGGCAGTTTGAATAGTCAACTTTTAATAATATACCAGTTCTACCAACTCTCTATCCTCTTTACTTAAACATGATTTTCCTCACTGACTGAGAAGGTTCTCATATTCCTTTCCTTTCCCTATCATATTCATTTTGATCTCTCTCCTACCCAGTATATTATATTTAAAAGTCCCAAGCATTTTAAATAAAATGATACTTTTTGTTATTATGTCTATATATAAAACAAAGTTGTGTTAGTTACACCATTTATAACTCAAGAACGGCTGGACCAATTTTTATGATCTTTGCTTTGTTGGATTTGTCTCCACCCTGAATAGCAGAATAACTATTAAAACATGGGAAAAATATGGTGAAATAAAAAGTTTTATATGTAACAAGCAAAAATCCTATATATACTTTGATGGTATTCACTATATTGTTATAGCTGAGCAGTTTTATATTCAGCTGATTTGATATTTTAAATGATTTTATTAAGTGGTTAGTGGTCATTCAGGTATTTAACAAGTTTATCTAAATCAAAACTTTGAATCAAAAGTCCAATTAAATTTAAAATACCTCCTCTAGCATAATCAGCTCAGGCACTGAAGGCGGTCGGTATCCCCAACATGTTTCAGATATGGATAACAATGCTATACTCAGGCCTGGTAATGAAGGTTATGGTTGCAGATGGCACAACCAATGAAATCTCTGTTGGGTAAGGTCTCCACCAAGGAGACCCCATATCACCGATACTCTTCAACTTTGTAGCTAACATTCTACTGGCGGCAGCAGACACAAAGCTTCAGGGTTTAGTCCACCTAACCAAATGCCACTGAAGATGCTAGCATTTGTGGATGATACAGTTGTAGGAATAAGCTCATTGACTGACCTCCAGGGCACCGAGGATCTATTAGCCCTTTACCAGCTTGCATCGAACGCAAAAATAAATCTAGCAAAAACCTCAGTGATGAGGGTCAGCAACCTGAACTTCAGCCTGCCAACTGATAATGCCAATTATAAGCTCCCAGACAGTCTGATACCTTGGGATACTCTTTAATGACAAGGGACCAGCTGTACTGGAGACTGAACAAGAAGTATTAACAAGCTTATCATTATGAATGTTATGCTGGAAGGGTGCCAGACTATGCCTTGAGGAGAAAGTGCAGGTGATAAATATCTTCATTTTCTCAAAACTATGGTATGTTGCACACATGCTGCTGATGAGCCCAAATCTAGAGAAAAAAATCAGGTCAATGCTCCAAACTTTCCTGTAGTTTAAGGTAAAGGTGGCACCAATTCCACTAGAAGCCCTGTCAAAACCAAAGAATGAAGGAAGCATGGGCCTACTGTACTTCAAATCTCATGCCCGGCATATAGGGGAAGTCATTTCTGAAGCTAATACAGACACACATGCACTGCCTGACTCTAGCATGGGGTATGAACTGGGTAAGAGCCCAAGGCCTCCAAGAGCCAGTCTCCCCCTGATCGTTAAGCAAATAGATGGTGAACCACCCAAAGATTACCTCATGAAAAGGTGCCCCACACTACTGGCAACTCTGCAGTCAGGTCGTGCGCCAGGGTGGGTGGTCATTTGAAAAATTGGACCAAGAGGCCAACCAAATTTGAAGAGATATTAAAGCATATAATACCACAATGATTACTGCAATAAGCTGGGAGGAATGTAACTGAATTGCCAACAAATATATAACTAAGTTGATCAGAATTAGGTACAAATTGATGCTGATAGAATATGGAGATCCACTCCAAAAAATAGGGTGCAATCTGCCTACCCACCCATGAATCCTTAATGACTGGACTACTGAAGGCTATTACACCAACTACCCAATGAAGGAGTTGATTTTGATCCTGAACACCTGCTTGGTTACAGCAAAACAGTGGTTGGTAACCTGGCAGATCCTTAATTGGGCATTCAAATCGGGCAAGCACAGCAGGCTGGATTACTAGCACAAAGAATGCCCCATATACACTAAACCGGAAGCAGACATAGCATATCACTATTATGAATATGCCATGTTCAAAAAATACTGGTCCACAATATGATACATCCTATCAGGCAATCATTCACCCCTGGGTATATATCTGTTGCAGGACCTGTTCTTTATGAAAACTCTGAGAATAGCCTCAATCTAACTATGAGCCTTCATTTACTATTATTGTGTATGGGTAATTCACTGTGTGCTCATCACCAAGACTATGAGCAATGAGCACCCCCATCACAGAGGTTTGGTATTGAAGACTATTTAGATTATCTCCAATCAGCTCTACCAGATCTCAAAATTCTTGCACATAATCCCCGGGTGTTATAAGGCCACATGTTTGGCTTTCCCCGCTGGATCACTCATCACATGCGATAAAGCTATGAATCATCTTAGAATAGTATGGCCTGTAAGCCCGCCACTGCTAGAACCATGGCTAGCAATGGTGATCACCAATCAGCAATGGTTGGAGGTGCTAGAACTCTAGCAGCCCAAATCCCCGGTCTTTTTTCCCTTGGCCAAATCGCCTATATTCTGCCCTCCCCTCTTACTTTCCCTTAAAGTCTATTTTAATAAAGTATGGAGTTTTTTAAAAAAAATCTAGTATAATTGGCTCAGTTTTTGGCTCTAAACTTCAACTCTATAAAAGGTCAGTTGTTCTAAATTTTGGCGTAATCTATATATATAAAAGCAAATGTGTATGTGTGTGTGCACGATGCCCAGCCAAAACTAGAGCATGTAGAGCTCTGAAAATTTGGCTATAGGTGGATGGGAGGGGGTCCGTGTGCACCTCGAAGCCCGATTTTTAATTTTCATAGTAAAATAAAAAGTTTTATATGTAACAAGTTAAAATTTTATATGTTTTTAATGGAAATCAGTATATTGTTACAGCCGAGAAGTTTGATATTTGGTTGATTCGGCAGTTTAAATGGTTTTGTCGAGCGATTGGTGGGTTTGTGTTGATTAATAAGCTTAACGGTTTAAATAAAGTTAGTGATTGGTTGATTTAATAAAGTTGATTGGTTTTGGTACGTAGTTGTGATATTGGTTGTTTCGATACATTTAGTTTTGGTTTACAAAGCGGTTGATGATTGGTTGATTTTTAATCTAATGGTTTTAGCTAAGTGGTTTAGTGGTTTAGTTAATTCGATAGGTTTAATTGGGTATGGCTGAATGGTTGGTAAATTTATATTTATTTATTTATTTTATTCGAGGTGGGCCGACCTGGGGACGATACCGCACCGATTAGGGAAGTGAAGAAAATGGGAAAGGAGGATAAAACCCGGAAAACCTCCATGCGCGGCGTATGATAGGCCAGGAACTCCATGGACCGCCTTTGCTATTCGCTATCTCGGTTCGGGGTGGTAAATTTATATTGATTCAGTATAATTTGATTACTTAATTTTATCGATAACCATCTACAAATATAAAAATTATGAGATTATCAGATGAACTTTAAGCCCACAAACAAATCTGTGTTAAACTGGGTATCAACAAGAATTAATCTTAAATTTTATTTACAAAAGAATCAGTATGTTTTTTTAGTACTAGATGGTCAAGAATCAGTATGTTAATTTGTTTATACAGATGCATTATCTCGAGCAAATAACCAAAAATCACCAAACTTGACACAAGTATTCTATAAAGTTTGGGAACGGAATGCTAATATGTAATTGTTTAATATAATCATATAAATTTAAACATCAGTTCTATATAAGATCTAGAACGTATATTTCTAATGGTAATTATATAGCAATTTGGCTGTGTATTTTCATATTCATTTAATTCAATAGTTTCATAGGCTTTGATATTTAGTTGGTAGTTTTTGGCTGTTTTGTAAGTTCAATAATTGTTTTTGCTGAGTGGTGGTTTATTTTTTGGTTGATTCGATAGGCTCAATAGTTTCAGATAAGAGATTGATGGTTTAATTAATTCGGCAGACTTAATAGATTTTAGCTAAGTGGTTGGAGGTTGGAATTTTTAATAGGTTTAATTGTTTCTGAACTTATTGATAGCTATCTACCAATATAAAAGCTAAAATAATTTAGAATCTGATTGATTTGATAAGTTTATTTTATTTGGCCGAGTGGTTGATGGTTTATGGTCGAATCGATAGGATACAGTTTAGCTTTGAAGGTGATTAGTTATTGGTTGATTTGATAAGTTCAGTTAGTTTTAGCTGAGTGGTTGGTCTTTTTGGTTGCTTCGATTGAGCAATTAGATTTAGCCGAGTAATTATTGCTTAACTATATATAAAATCTAAATAATCAATTCGAATCACCTGAAATTCTATAGACACCGTAGCGAAGCACGGGTAAATCGGCTAGTCATATATAAATTTGAAGAACCTAAAGATTTTTTTTTAGTACTAGATGGTCCCAGAACCTAAAGATTTTACTAACTTGCTACAACCACTTTCCAATCTGTTAACAATGATCTCTTTAAAATAAAATCTTAAGCATAAGTAAAAACACTTTGACGCTTCTTCTAGCTCTAAATCATAGATATTGATTGATTTTTTTGCACAAATTGATTGATTCTTATGCACAAATTATTTATTTAAGATCTAGATTAATATTGGCTGAAAGTATTTATAGGTATCCTTTATTATACTTATTATATATATCAAGCAGCATTTATAATTATAAAAATAAATTCCAACTATAATAATATATTATATCAAATGCTTTATATAAATAAACGTTATCTACTGCTGATATAAAATTTGTAGATGATTATGATCCAGAAGCAAGATATTGCTAAATAATGCTAAATTAACCTAATTATCATATATAAATTTGAAGACTTGAGATTTTACCATCTTGCTACAACCACTTTTTAATATAGTTACAATATTCTCTTGTTAGAACCTTATGTATATGTAGAAACTTTTTGATGCTTCATTTTAGTTCTAAACCCATAGATATTGACTGATTCTTATACATAGAATGCTATCTTTTTTTTAGTACTAGATGGTCATAGAATGCTATCTTATTTAACTAGATGTCTAGACTAATAGGTCTAGACTAATAGACTAGTAAGTATTTATAGTTATCTTCTAATATAATTATCATATATATATATCAAGTAGCATTTATAATTATAAAAATAAAATATGACTATAATATGGTATTATATTAGGTGCCTATATAAATAAATATTAATAATGCCTTATGAGGTAAAAGTTACATATAATTGAGATCCAGAGGTAAGGTATATTGTTAAGTAATGCTAAATTGTCCTATCTAAGGTATATAACATAAAGTGTTCTTTACTACTCAAGATAACTACATAATATTATGCTAAACATGAAAGATTTTAAAATTTATGGTTATAGTTTTACTAAGCTTAAGATTATTTTCTATATAATCTTATGTTACAATTGCTGAATAAAACTCTGTTCCTTATTAATGTTTTAAACTATTAAATTTTAGAAATGTGACGTGATAAGGAAAAACCAGGCTTTAATTGTGGGTCCTCAAACACCCACAATAACTACTGTAGTCCACATGGTATTGCTTCACTATTTTTTAAAAAGTCATTGCATAAGAAGTAGAGAAAATAATGAAGGGAGGTATTGTTTTTATACCAGATGCTTTGCTTGAGGCCTCTAACTTCCACATCAAAGGGACTAAAAAAAACAGTTGGACCATTATGAGGGAAAGTTTGGGAATGGATGCAGTTTATTTATGATAATAGTTGCTTCCCACCCAGGAAGCGCTAAAAATACCACCACTAAACAGCTTATAGTTATAGACTAGAAGCCATAATAAAGCCTATTTTGACATCAAGAAATTTTTTATATAAGGTAAATAACTATTTTCAAGGGAATGTAAAACGCTATTATGCAAAATATGAGAATAACACAACATTCTACCTTTAGCAGGATCTTGGGTAACTAAATTAAAAATTATTAAAATAATGGTAGGATAGTTCCTGCATATGGGACTTGCCAGAAAATAGTCTCAATTTTCATGTTTGGCAAAATTTGCAGACAATTGGCAACCTTGAATTGCTTCTAACTGTTAAAATTTTTTAAAAGCTTTACCATCTGAGTTTTTCACTTGATATTGTTTTTTGAAGGAGTATTGAAAATGTCAATCCCCCTCTTTATGAATCTTTTTGAGGGTGCTTCCTAATCACCTTATTCCTCTTATAGACAGCTCTCATCTCTATATAAATTTGCTTTTTTTATGTTTACATAAAGTTAGTGAGATTCATAAGTATTGCTTCTTGGAGCTTATGAGTTATATAGGATTGTTGTTGGCTAGAGAAAGAGGAGATGGCTATCTAGCATTCATCCAGAGTAGTAAACAAGTCCTTAACTCTTATTTAAGGCAGTGCCCAAGGATTAGCCCATTTGGTCTATAAGGTGTATTATTCAATATAGCTTATTGGCTGCAGCTGGCATCCTTACACTAACAATTTGGTTAGTAGATCTTTTTCTGTGATCATCATTTATCTTTAGTTGATTAGATATCTGCCAAATAATACTTATTTTTATTGATTATTTAGGGATAATTAAGTGTCAGAATCTTACTAAATATAATTTTTATCTATAAAATTAAAATTAGATTTGTCCAAAAGTCCTAAATGATGAACTTAACTGCAGCACAACAATTGTACCATATGTCCCATCCATTGACTATATCTTAGTTTTTCAGGATTATTATCTAATTGTAATGTCAGAAACACATACCCTAAGTCCTTATAAAATTTTGAGCGTGAACACTACTGGTATATAAGAATTATGTTAATAGAAAAAGTATCATACTGTTCCATGGAAATTTTTAAATATATTGTACAGATGCTCACGCTGACCATGAGATCTATGCATCTGTGTAATCTAAATAAAGATACATTTGTATAAGTAGATGCCCATACTTATTGAAATTTATGATAATTAGTACAAGGTAAATAACCAGTTTAAGTAACTGCCATCAAAGATCATGTTTAACCACTATTGTAACATTAGTATTTTTGTTGTGATGGAAGGGTTCTCTACTAGTGTAAAAGCAGCTAGCTTAAAGCTGAAACTTTTGAGAAGATTGGATGTTGTAAAAGTTGAGCGCTTTGCAATAGAGAATTTTTTATCTGCCTGGACACTTATCTGGACACTTATATTGAAGTATCCTATTTCATCTAATAAAGGACTTTAAAGAGGACATCAGTGCAATAATTTCAGTTTTTTATATAGTTTAATGAAGTCAATCTCATTTTTTCTTAGTCTACATGAGAAAAGCCTCCATATCTTCTACAACTCACTGAAGTTAGGATTGAGAGTATTACTTGCCCTATAATATGGTAAGACTTAGAAAAAATAAAATGAAAGAATAAATTTTACTTTATATTTTCAGTGATATAATGGCAACATACCATTGGATACCCAGGTTTTATATGAGGGTGTGCAACCTATGCCACTAAACAATGAAAGAAGAAAAGATGAAGAAAAAAGTATCTGTAAAAGTTATTCTTTATAAAGATAATGAAGATAAGAAAAAAGCCACACGTTTAAAAGTTATGAAAATAAAAAAGAAGTTATACCTTGTTAATATGATTCCTTAGGAATACCTAGTCACTCAAATCAAAGTTTACTGTGCCTAACTGCATGCCAATAATAAGACTCCGCTCAACTATAATTATAAGGTTGCTCAGGCCAGCATGACGCACAGTACAGTTTAGTTTAATAATAACATAAATAATCAACAAATTAAATAAGGAGAGAAAATCATATTTGGCAGATATAGATATCTTAGAGCATTAAAATAAACTAATTCACCACCATTTCATAGTGAATATAATGGCACAATGACAAAGTCAGAGAAAAAAGTCGCTATTAGTGCTGATCACAGCTAACTAGTCTCTATATAGGCATATAAGGCGTTCTTGTTTTTCTAGTAATAAGATTTAAGCATAGCAATATTATTATCTAATAACTTGATGGATATTAAAAGAGGTCCTTGCTAAACATATTGGTAGATGCACTTTTTCTTATATTAAAAAGAGTTTCATTAAGAAAGAGAATTTATAATAAAGAAACTACTACCTCTTAATGAAAGTATTAGACTAGCAGCTGTAGATTTGTGTTCAACGCTTTAGCCAGAAAATTAATCCAATTTAGGAAGAAGAAAGTATTTTTTATATTTTACTTGTGAAATCCATCATTTAATGCATTTAAACCTATGCCATAAAATAAAGAAATCTATGATAAATATCTTATCAGTTTATAAGTTTTAGAAGAAACTTGTTTTATAAGAGGATTTTTACCATTGTTTGTACAGTCCAATTGATATGGCAAACATATTATGTACCTATCAATAGGATTGCGCAAGCTAAAGGATTTAATGATAGAAAAACTGTTTTTTATGCCAAGCCCTGACATATCATTAATTTTCACATAGGTGCCTATGCTAATAAACAAGCAGATAATTAGTGAAAAATGTCCTGATTTATTACTGTCTTATTGAGTTAGTATAACAGTTTAAACCATTTCTAATAGAAAACATGAATTAAATATAATAAAGAAAGTAAAAATTAGTACCCTTGCGCCATCTTAAACAGCATTATTGAAACAACTAATTTTAAAATGATAAATATGGTCAAAGTAGAAGAAATAACTAAGGCGCAAGAAGAAGTGCTAGCTTTCTGCCATGGCAGAAGTACTATATGTCAATGGTGGTATATACCAAATATGGAAACCTTGAAATCTTCATCCATTGATGTATTTATATTTACAATGAAGTGAATGGAAGAAATGGAAAGGCTAAGACAGTTATAGCTCACTTGAAATGATAATATGATATAAGGCTTTATCCCAAACTGGTCCTGTTATAGGGTGAAGTATTATTTAATGGTCAAAAAACAAACAAGTTAATATGCAATGGTAGCGAATCTTAAGCCAAAACATGGGTGGAAAATACAAGTTGAGCTTTCATCAAAGTTCTTTTTCAAACCAAAAATAAAATAACACTTCAAGTTTTACAGTGTTGAAAGTGCATATGGTCAAACTATATACTTGAGTCAGAGACTGTGGCTTCTTCATGCGCAAATTCTACTCAAAGTTTTACACAGTATACACTAAAAACTTTTCTTTCCAGTTGCAATTGCAAATTGCAATCAATTTGACTCAAGACAGATAAAGTTTGATAATGAGCAACGGGAGATGAGTACACATCTAATGCTGAGTAAGGGTTGGGCGAGCGTAATGAATGGCACAGGTTTGGTGTTTGTTCTGCCTAAAGTTTGAAAACGCCCTGGGGACACCGGTAGCCTTAATAAAAACAAAAAGCCATGGTGAATATTTTTCAGAAATCTTGGAATGACAAACTATGTGCAAATCAATACATCTAAACTCCACACTCACAACCACTGTCATCAGTGGAATTTTGGGTCTGAGTTTATCTGGACATTAATTAAACAGCTCTTTGGGAGAGGTTTTGTGGGGACATACACACCCACTTCCCAGAAGTTGTGTATGTAGCACTGCACTCAAAGACCCACAGTTGATTGGACCTCTGGTTTGAGACAGCACAAGAAGTAGACACAGCTTCACTGGTGCACGTGGTGGTTGATCTCTCAGATGGTCAATGGTTGGTTGAAACCAAGCGCATGCACTGGACATAATCAAATCAAGTTTTTGTAACATTTGATTTTCTTCCAACAACCATTAAGCTTGAAGTCATAACAGTCATCTCAAAACAGGACTTCAAAGTTATGGAAAAAGGTTTTTTTAAAATGCAAATTTTTTTACTTATTCCTGAACTCAGCACAGGTAAGGCTATCACGGTGATCACCCCATTATCAGGGGTAGCTGAAGACCTAACTCAGATCCAACTTACTGCTATACATACCATCAAAGGGCAACAGACTCAACCATTCTGCATAACATTTAACAGCGCACCGCCCATATGCACTTATTATCAGGCGTTTGGTCACAAGTTACACACTTTTCCCACTAGTGAGGAAATTATCCCAAATTAAGCTTCCTTGGAAGCAATTGGAAAGGGAAAAAGTGAGCCCACATTAGATTCTAGGGTTTCCTTCCCATGGGATGACCAGGCATGCTATATCTAAGTAAAACCTGTGTCCTCATAAGAATGAAAAAAAAGTAAAAAAGAAACAATGAGCACATGCTAAGGCAGCGGCTACAATGGCCTCTGCACCCCCCTGACCAGATTCAAGCCAACCAGGCTGAATTTTTCGCTTTTGGTGAAATTCCAAACTATTATCCAATCAGATGGGGGACCCAGCCCTTGTACCTGAAAAATGCGCTTGGTACACACCCACAGGATTCATGCACAACAAATGCAATCAGATTTTGAACCCAAAATTAGGCAAGTTTTTTGGGGAAGAATTGTTGGACATACTCGATGGTGCACTGCAAATCCCCAGTAACACAAAAAATGCAAAGAGCAAAAAGGCAAACAAAGAAACAAACCCACTGCTAAAGCCACCCTCAAGCCTGATACCTATACATCTAGTAATACTCCATCATCAAACACTCACCTATAAAAACAGGAAGGCTGAGATTGCATGGCAACAAGGAGTGGCAGGGACTGAGGGACCCTCCCCTCACTCCTAAGGAGTGATGGGGATATCCTTTATAATAGAGACGCTGAACATTGCCAGACTCAAGGTCTCTATGTTCTGGACTAAAAAACTGAGTTTCCTAAAAACAATTTACCTGTGGACATCCCGGCAATCAGGAAACCCTTTGTCTTCAAGGTGCCAAGGACGCATGGGCATCCATGCTCCTCCCCTCCCAATCTTTTTGGTCACTGCACTGTGGGGTGCTGATATGGGCAAACTGCAATTTTAAATTTTTAGAAAAAACAACACATCTTGATAAACGTGTGCTTATGACCTTTTCATGGGATGCCAAAGTGCACACAATAATTAACATCTACGCCCCAATCTGAGCACAAGTTAGATGGGAATTCATCTCAGCTGTGGCCTCCCTCCCCCTTCCATCTGAATCCTTTGTGGTCAGCGACCTAAACTGTTGGGACAACCCAAACACTGAACACTGGACACCTGCACCTACTCCACTGCAGGAACACATTGAATTTCAGGTTATAAAAGTCACCTTAGCATCTTCAATACCATCCTCAAGTTAGCACCATTACTACCCAACATGTCACATCCCCATGCACACAACGGGCATCTGGTGTCTATGTCCTGCATAGATTTCATTCTTGCCCCACTATATTTTTGCTCCCAGATCTCACACTATAAAATGACAAAAATAGATTTCTCAGACCACAGGATGGTCTCAGAGTTATTTACTTTGTCAAGTCTGGTGCCACAGGCACCTAAATGGAGTAAACTTCGCCCAGCCATTCTCACATTACCTGCATTCTCAAGTTGGATGGACACCGCCACAATGACACAGGAGTTTACAACTCCTTTCTTTGTGGATCCCCTGTCAACCTGGTTAACATTTAAAGCAGCCACAATCTGCCTAGCATGCCACATTTTTTCACAGTGTTCTTGGGCTGCCTCAGCAGTCATTAAACATACCCTGGAGGAGGTAGACCACCTGTAGAATAATGTCCCCACTGCAGGGTACAGCTTTTCTTGAGGTCATAAATGGGCCAAAGTATCAGCTCATCTTAATGCACTGATCAGACAACACAAACATTTCGTTTGTGTCCAGTATAAAGTAAAGAATATTACTGTGGGTAAAAAATGCTCTGCATATTTTTTCTGCCAATTTTCTGTCCCATTCCAAAACTTGGCCTGTACAAAGGTAAGGCGTTTGGACAAATCTATCACAGAAATGCCGGCTGAAGTATTGTTCAAAGTTTAAAGTTATTATTCTGAGTTATACAGGGCTGACCCAGTCAATTGAAACAAAATAGATGAATTTCTTGCTGTTGCACACATTTGCACCATTTACCAATATCTGGAGCTTATGAATTTAATAATCAAGATGAACTCTGGTATGCCATTTGCGGTGCACCACACAGGAAGAGCCCAGGTCCAGATGGGATTCCTTATGAGTCTTACAAAAGATATTTCAATTATTTATCCCCACTAATGATAGCATCAATGAAATGTCTCTTAGAGACACATCTCCTCCCAGGGGCAAAAGGCTTATATGGTAACGTTGTTCAAGAAGGGGATAAGTTAAATTTGGAAAAATGGCGCCCTGTTTCCCTCACTAACACCGATACTAAACTATTAACTAAAATAATGGCCAACTGCTTAAGGATCATTGCCTCTGAGGCAATATCCCTAGAGCAATTTGGCTTTGTTCCCAAAATGTCAATTTTGGACAATATACAGACTGTGTCTAATGTATGACAATCCCAGCTACTGGGGCGCTTGTGCTCTTAGACCAACAGAAAAGTGTATAACAGGATCAACTGGGACTACCTTAAGGCCTGCCTTCACCAGTACTACCTCCCCATGGTTCATCAGTTGGGCAATGAGGCTCACTAAATCAGCCACAATGGCAGTATGAGGACCAGGTTTCCTCACCGATGTGATTTGCCCTCAGAGGGGCCTTCTTCAAGGGGACCCGCTCAGCCCACTTCTATATAACTTCAGCCTTGACCCACTTCTCCATAGTGTAAATGCACACCTTACTGGTGTACATGTGCAAGGCCAAGCACCAGTTAAGATGCTTGTATTTGCGGATGATTGGTCAGGGTGTCCAGCAACCATGACGCACGCACATTGGAGTCCACTATCTGGGAATACTCCAGGGTTAGTAATGCAGCCCTCAAAGCACCCAAAACCAAAAGCATCCTCCTTGGTAGATACTGAGCACACTAGTCCCCGGCGCCCCTCAATCAGAGTAACCCAGTAGTTCAGTTTCTTATCAGATTACCCATGAAATCACCCCAAATCACTCAACTCTTGCTCTCTTTTGTGTTCAGCCCCACTGAGGGCTCAGTGCACCACCTGGGAGTATGGATGGAGGCGGGTGGATATGCCAATTTGTTAATGGAACACCACATACTAGCTAATGTTACAAAGTATATTGCATTACTAAGGGACCAACAGACCAGCTTAACAGGTAGAGTAGTGCTTGCCAACACTATGCTACTGTCAAAAGTATGTTTTGAGGTCCACGCCATCGCTTTCTCCCCATCTTTCTTTGCTTCTTTATATGCCATTAACAAGTGTGTCTTTGGATAGTCCGCCCTCCCCCTGTGCGACTGAAAATCCTCTTTGGTTCATGCCAAAGTGGGGGAATGGGCCTGCTTACTGCGTGTACCAGACATCCAGGGTTCTGGGCACATGGATTGCTTCAGTAACTAACCCCTCACTCCCAACTCAACACTGGTCGCGTGCAGCACAGTCCAACTTTTCCTGCATCCTTGGCCTCTGCAACACCACCTACCCTAACTCTCTTCCTGCATATATGTCATCTCACCCATCTGATGCAGTCCCGCGTGTGACCTCTGTCTATTTTAAAAGGATCCTCCTTAATATGCAGTATGCATAATGGAGGATCAGAATCAGCATTATAGTTCAAAGAGGGGTCATCCTATTCCTCAATTCAAACTGGAAGTACATGGGCAAGCCGTTCTGAACAATTTGGTAAACAGGAGGTCGCATACCATGGCCAGAGTGGGTATCTGGATATGTTAGACAACCTGTACTCCCTAGAAACCCAGAAAGACATCTGGAAGTACATTAACCACTCTCTTTTACAGCCACAGGTTCGCTCCCATGTGTGGCGCTGACTGAAGCGGGTATAACGTACTGCAGAGAGATCCAAATCCTCCCACTCTTCATGTAGTGCGTGTGACCAATATTGGACTTTGATCCACAACCTGGAAGAGTGCTCTCCTTTACAAGCGATCTGGTGTGAGTTTCAGCATCTCTTTTCTCAGGAGCAAACACAGACCTTTAGCATATCTAAGGACACCTTCGCCTTGTCCTTGAATTCCCCTATACACCCTTCTCTCTGAGACTTAGTGGTGGCAATCACTATGTGGACTGTCCACACAGTTGTACTGAATGCTATCTAAGGCTATACTCCCACCCTCCAGGAAGCTGTGCGCCGATTCCATTTGCACCTTATGGACCACTTTCAAGCCTGGTTGTTTAGATTTGCCATTCTGTCAATGACAGTTGGTCTCATCCTGGTTCCCAGTATGGTTCATCACCTCAAATCTTTTCCTTCATACATGCTAAATAGTGGCACAAGCCTCTTCTCATGATACCCCTCTTCATTCCATTGGCGTTCCTGCAGGCAACAGGAGGTAGCTTTAGCTCCTCTGGGGTGCCTCTCATGTATATTGGTGCTTGTTTTTTGTTGCATATCAGAAGTGTCTGTCCCATGTTTACCCTCCCTGAATAAATTTACAAAGTAGACACTATTGAGAAGTTAACCACGAGTTATTTTTTGACGCTAATGAAGCACACATAAAGCACATGGAAAATCTTGTTGACCTAGAAAAAGAAGATTATCTTTCAAAATAAAACTAAAATTATTCTCCAACAAGTCTCTGGAATCAGGAGACACCCCCTGCAACTTTTATTAAGTAAACGTTGATGTTAAAAGTTTACAAATTTTCTTATCAAGTTTTCCATAATAAAGAAGTTATTTTAGGTGGCACAAAGGTTAACTAAGCTAAAATATCTTACTTTCTGGATGCACAAGTAATATTAGTCCCCATATAACCATGCTGTAGAGCACTTGTCATAGGCTGAATACTAATCAAGTTTTTTTTTTTTTTAGAGGTTAAATAAAGCTACTTAGAACCAGGAAAGTAGAGCTTCTATCTTCTGAGAATCTTGGAAGAGCCACTAATTGAAGGGCAAAAGTTCTAAAATATAGAGTTAAGAATGATTTTTTATAATTACAAAAGAGTTTTATATGTATTATAATAAAAATAAAGTTTATGTTTGGAATGGTTTACCCAAGAAGATAAGTGGAAGTCCTATTTATATAATAGGTAACTTCCAGTTTAAAGAAATAGATGCACTAATTTCTAGATTTTCTGTGTACAGCGGGTGACAACTATCCAGGTGGTACCTAAGCTACTGATGTGGTAAAAAGTCATGAATTATATAAATCAACACAACGATCAAAAGAATCACCCATTAAAGAGTATTTGGTCATAAAACTGCTACTAGAGAATCTAATCAACCTATAAAATTAATTAGGCACAAATGTACATTGTGTAGATGGTGAATAGCTAAATTACTTTTTGTATTATATTTAAAATATACTTAAGTTTGATGAATTTTAGGGTTTTTTGAGGTTATAACTTTTATGGAACCAGATATTAAAGTTAAAAATACCCTTCCATTCTGTGTGAGTGGAAACCCAGAACACAAACCATAATACCAGAGGTATTTCTAATCAAATATCTGGGTATCTCACTAGAATAGGGCTAACTGTGGGTCATTAGTTGACAAACACAGTTAATAACATACCCATCAGCAACCACAAAGCCGCAAGAGAGGTGGCTGCAGTTCCACAGTGATTGTCTCCTGGGTCCCCAGGGGATCCAGAATCCATTTCAAGAGTGTGAGGAATCAAACGTGAGGAAGGATCGCAAGACATGACCTTCTGAATGTGGATCAAACAAAGGAGCAAGGGCACATTATGGCGCCACAAGGCATCCAGAATGGTAATTAACCCCAGGTGACAACCAGCCCATATCCCCATTTGAGTAGGGATGACAACAAGGCATTGATTATGGCCACTATAGCTCAGTTGTTACACAGACTGTGAAACATGGCACCTAGCAATAGCTCAGTTAACAGATAGCTCAAATAATAAAATTTTATATGCACACATACTTTGTTTATGTAGATTAAAGGATAAAAATTATCTGACAACAAACCTTTGGTGGACTGTTGTCTTAAGTGCTAATGCTTGGGGAATAATAAAATTTGCATTAACTAAGGTTAGTAAAATTGAGGGAAGATACCTCAGTGGTAGAGATGGACCCTCTACCACTGCCTCCCAAGTTCAATACTGGTAATGGACTTTGGGTAAGGGGATGATTTTGTCTGTGTTGGTTTTGCGCACCAATGCCCTCAACCAAGATAATGAATATCAAAGGCAGTCCATGGAGTTCCTGGCCTATCATATGCCGTGTATGAAGGTTTCTCAGGGTTTATCCTCCTTTCCCATTTTCTTCACTTCCCTAATTGGTGCAGTATCATCCCCAGGTCAGCCCACCTCAAATAAAATTTAAAAAGGTTAGCAAAATCAAATTCGATTCTGGCGGATTGACATTACAAATTCTTCATTAGGATTGGTTTAAACTCCCTAGTCAGATGACTTAGTCACAAATTTTCTATTAAATTTTCCCTCCTGGCGCATTTTTCTTGGAAGTTCAGTAGCACTTCTCCCAGCAGATGACTTGGTGAGCCCATGGCCAGGGTAGGTATGGGAGAACCCAACACTTATTAAAGGGGTCATTGCGTCTGAACCTGTTATTGACAGAATCACATTTTCCATCAGAAGGAAACAAATAAAAGGGATTCTAAAGCTGAGTGCACAATGGACATTTCCACTATAACAGACAAAAAATTACTAAATTTAATGGACCCTGTATTGGGGCTAAGACTACTAAGGGAGAGGATTGGCTACAACCTTTCTTCTGGCGATGGATTCTTGCCACCACAACCTCAAGAAACCCCCCGGTTTTTTTGCATCAGCTCCTGGGTGATGAGAAGGGGAGGCAGGGGAACAATCTTCAGCGGGTAGGCCATCACTCACCTCTCATCTACCATATGGACTAAGACACTCTGGAAAATGAGAGGGAAAACAACCTTATTAGGCACTTTTTTGTCAAGAATGAAATTATTCATGATTGAGGTGCAGGCGGTGCTCCTCAGGACTTACAATACCCTTAAGGTCAGATAGTGATTAGGTTTTTATGGGATGGTCGTGTACTTAATATATCTTCTCATAGGGTGTAGTTCTAGAAACTTGACTGTCAGTTTATCAGTTCTCTAGAATGTAAGTCATAATTAAAAAGAGCTCAAAGTGATAAACTATATAAACAGTCAAAGAAAATGAAAATATGGGTAAAATATATTTTAATAATTGAAAAAATTGATACCTATAAAGTGAATAGGCACGTGATGCCAAATTGACCTCCATGGTTCCTCTTGCTCATAATCTTTCAATTACTTCCAGATCAACTATCTAGTTTATTTTCTCATTGTTCTCCATCAGTAATATATAAGACTGCATTGATCAGAGTTGTCCCTTTTTTGGTTTGAAAGCTGAAGGGCTAATTTAGAATGAGTTTCCATCAGGTCATGTGCATGTGATGATTATTGATTGAATTTACCAACAGCTCCCTCATTAGCAGGTTCTGATTGATAGGGCTCAAGAGCTGGCTTATTGAGGTTTGTTTTAGGAGTGGTATTTCGTTTTATTATTACTTTAAATCCTAACAGCGCCTCCCTCAAGATCCTGTCAAAGGGGAACACATGTCCATAAAACAGCTATTAACTCAATGGACCACTATACCTTGAATAGCATTGGTAATGGAGTACTTGTAATTCACCTTCTGTATGACATGGTAGGGCAATGGCCAAAGGACATCAAGCTTTTCTGTGTCAGACTTTTGCCCTCCCAGCTTCAAGATAAGAATGTTTTGGGTCAAACTTGGCTGAAAGGAGAAAGTGTCAGACATTTACAAATCTGCAATGATGATAAGATCAATTTAAACATTAATAACGATTTTATTCTTGGCCAAAAGACCCTGATCAATTCTCGGTGGAACTCAGCAAATTGGGGTAACACTTATATTAATATTAAGTGGGCAAATAATACAAAGTTGGGAAGTCGAGTTGCCCTGACCCCAAGGGGAAAACTAGGGAAACCATTGGAGGTTTCTCCCCAGGTCAAATCACGTTCAAAGCCAACGCCTAAACGGGGACCACCCCCTTTTATAGGCTTGGCAGGGGACCCCCAAGATGGATTAATTTTCTCAGAAGGGATTGTCTAAAATATATTAAATTGTTGCCCCATGGGTACATTTTGCCTAAAATTAACTCCCCATCCATTGTTCAGCTAAAATGAATCAAGTTTTCTGACTTTGATAGGTTGAATTTGCATATTTCCTAATTCAGACTATACCAAGCTATTCCAAATGTAACATTGAATTCCCTTTGACCCTCAATTCAGTTTAAATACTGAGAGGTACAATATTGAGAGGGTTCATTTTCTCTCTCCAAGCCAACCCTAATAAAAATTATAAAACCCAGTTTTTGTTTATTAGTGTTTTATATTCTTATTCTAAACAATGGTTGTGGAATCCAGCGGCACTTTAAGCACCAGCGAGAAACAAATAAGCTGGATCCCACATTCTGTCAGACTCCAGGTCAATAGTTGTAGAATGAGGTTCCTTTACTCGCTACTGCACAGGCTATGATTGGCCAGTCCAACTATATCTCTACTGTATAAGATGACTACGCAGTAAAGTTCTCAATCCTTAAATTAAATAAAACTATGCTAAAGATCTACATGAATGCATGGCAAGATTAAATAAGTAAAGCGACCCTTTATTTATAATATGCAAGTAATGTATATAGTCAGACACTTCATTTAAGTTGCAGAAGTGCACTTGTGACAAATATCATTGGATATCATACAATGTGATTATGCAAAGGGATTGATAGTTCAGGAAAAGAATCTAATGGGAGGTCATGGGGTTGGCTTTAATACAATTTATTTTTAGGTAAATCTAATAACAGATTCAGGATTGAGTAGAATTCACAAGTCAAAATCTAAGAATCAAATCAATTGATTATCAACAATGGTGATAGAAAAGGACCAGGTCTCCTAAATGGATTTTCAGCAATGGAGAATGGCTGACAAATAGGGTGGGACGTCTCCTTGATGGTGGTGGTAGATAATTCCTTGAGTAGCAAGGGCTTGAAGTTGGATATTTCATCCACTAAGAACCTCATCATCAACTTAGAGTTATCTGGTACTAAGGAATCTAGAAGGGGTTGCATGCTACTTTTTAACCAATGAGCTTGACCATATAAAGCTTTGAAAGGGAAATTTTGATGATGTAATGGTGACTTATCAATAGTCCTTTAAGGCGCTTGGGTAGATAGTGGTTCCAACCTAGCCTTTTGTAAGGCCATCTCCATAAGATAAAACGAGTTTCCAATTAGTGCTTTCTACCGCACCATTAGGAGATGGGTAATATGGGTTGGTAAAACTTTGATTATTCCCAAAAAGCAAGTTCATGGACTACCTGTGAGGTGAAGTTAAGTTCATTGTCCAAAAGTAAATTTTGTGGGCATCTGTGCTGAGCAAAAATGAATTGAACAAAGAATAAGGCTGTAGACTTCACAGCGGAAGGTGGAAAGGAAATCGCCTTGACCCATTTGATCAAGTGATCTATGAATAATAGGATTTTTTTGCCCATGTAAACTGGTGGACACAGGGACCAACACATCAATGCTGACAACATTAAAGGAACTTAATTGAGCCACAATTGAATCTTGATATCAAGGGCTAGCAAATTTTGTGTGCAACATGTCAAACAGTCCTCTAAAATTTATTGGATGATCTCAACCATTCAATACCTTTAGCATCGCTTCTTAGTCATTCATAAGTCTTTTTACTTCCCCATTTCCATGGTCGTATGTCCTTAAAGAATGACATCAGTATTGGAAGATGAGCATATGTAGGAGTGTTAACATCCTTTGGCATCTCTATATAGCATTCCCTACTTCACCTAATTACTTTCATCATTTTCTGTAACTCAGCTTAGATTTTAGGTTCTCATAATTCCCACCTCTCAGGCCAGACAACTAAGTCATACAGCTGATTTTCTTCAGGGGTCAAAGCGGCTAGTACTGGCATCCTTGAGAGATTGTCAGCATTTTAATGGATCTCCCCCTGCGCTTTGGACAATGGAAATTATATTTCAGCAGTCTCAACGCTCAAAAAAACCACCCATCAGGGTCCTTCATTTGCTTACCCACCATAGAGAGGCATAGTTTGTGATAACAGTAAAGTGGGTCCCAAATAAGTACAGCCAAAATGTTTGATTTCCAAAAAAACAACTAGGCACTTGCATTTGGTAACACTTAGTTTTGTTTTATCTTTACTCTAGGCTTTGCTACAAATAGCCACTGGATGGTCCATCTGAACTCCATCATGTTGTGCTAAGATAGCCCTGAATGCCACATCGCTGGCATCAATGAACAGCAGTAATGTCTGGTCAAACTGCGGGTTAACTAGAATGGGTACAGTACTTAGGGCTGTCCTCAGTATATCAAAAAGCCTGGTACTACTCAGGACGCCGCTTTTAAGGGGGCATTCTTCTGCAGGAGATAGAAAAGGGTTCAGCTAAATATTGAACTAAGGAATAAATTGATTATTTATAGCTCACCATGCCTAGGAATACTTTGATATACCTGAGGCTCTTGGGTCGCAATATCCTCTCAGTGGCTGTAACTATATCTGGAATGACTGTACTTGTGCTTTGTGACCTTGTACCCAAGTAATTCCATATTGAATTGAAAGGAAGAGCACTTTGACGGTTTAAGCTTAATGGAAACTTTTCTTAGACTATTGAATAATTCACGGAGATGCTCAAGATGGCCATTAAAGGTCTTTGAAAGTAGAGTGGTGTCATCGAGGTAGACAAGGACACAGGACAGTTTCAGTTTTCTCAAAACCCATCCATGGTGCGCTGGAAGGTGGTGGGTGCGTTAAAGAGGTCCTGGGTCATCCAGGTTGGTTTTAATAATCCTTTGTTGGCTATGAATGCGCACTTGGATTTATCTACAGGTGTCAGCTCGACTTTCCATTATCTACTAGTGAGATCCATTGAGGAAAATTAGGAACCAGCAAGTAGGTGGAGATAATCATCAATCTGGGGCAGAGGTAGCTGTCCTTCTTAGTAATGGAGTTGATCCTTCTATAGTCTATCACTAAACAATGGATGCCAACTTTAAACCAAACTAACAAAATGGTACAGGCCAAGGGCTACATTAAGGACCATCAATTATCTTCTAGAAGATGTTTCAGCTCAATAGCCACCTGAGCTTCTTCAGCCTTACTTTTTTGGTAGGGGGAAGATTGGATTGGTTATTGTCTCAAGTTTTGACATGTGCTAGAACGCCTTCCATTTTTGAAATCGTATGTAGAAGTCATGAAAAGGTTGAAATTCTCTTTAGTAATTTCTCAACTTAACTCTATTGCTCACTGGATGCTCACGCCCAGTAAAGGTATTGATTAGAGCACCAATGGGGCAATTCTAGCTCAAATTTCCTTGGAATTTTAAAGTTATTCTTATCAACTACTTCTACCAGCAATAGGTAGACATAAACGGATGGAATAATGGGCCTCACTATCCTAGATTTGTTAGTTAAGTTGGCTAACAGTAACAATATAGATCCATAATAAACGAGTTCTGAAATCCCTAGGCAGATCAGGACTTCCTTAACTGATGGGTTATCCACACCTCTTATCTCTAGTAAATATACCAAGGGAATATTGACATATACCTTGGCGTTGATAATGAACTGGGACTTCGGTGGTATAGTAGTCAATTTTGGTAAGTAGATGGGCATGCTCTCTTGCCCATCTACTGCAGGAGGAGGTATCCACACTCAAGAGCCACTCACGTTGTATTCAGTAATATCACTTCAACTTTCACTTTCAAACAGGAAGGCCTGGCCTTGATCTCTGACTTGGCATCACAAGTAGTTTGAAGACCAGCGAGACCCTATGTCCTAAGAGTGATAAAAATCCCTCATCATAGTGTATGACAGCAGAATAGTCACAGAGAAACTGAGTTCTTAAGAGGATGTTGTAACTAACGTTATCAAAGAAACATTTGAGTTATTCAAAGATAGCTTTCCAGAGCAGTAGATAGCGAGGAGTAGGCTTTAATGGAATTAGTGCATTTCAGTCCCGCCGTGCCATACTCCATGTAGTGAGGTAAATCAGGAGCTATCTTGATGCATTTCATTAATTTAAATGAGATTACGTTCATGAGGAAAACACTGTTGACAATATCGTGAACAGGAACCTTATGAACTTGAACAGCAACTCATGTTACCAAACTCCCAAATTGAGGGGGCAGAGTAAGAAACATAGAATTTCATTGAGAAAGAGTAAGCAATATTTGGTTCTTTTTTTACTAACTGGTATCAATTGATCTCCACAGGTGCAGTGGCGTCAGACTTATTAAAGTCATTAAGGGTTCTTGAGGTGGTACATGGATGTCAGCATGTAGAGCCTCAGCCTTCATTCTGACTGCCCTTTTCCGCCTCGTCTGCAAGTATTTTCCAACAATTCTTGGCGTTATGCTGGAATCCATTACAATAAGTGCACTGAGATTTGGGATTTTTTGTTTCTCAACAATGTGAATTTGAGGTTGACTGGGAGAGGTAGAAGCGAAAGACTTGAGACTCAAGGTGAACGCAGGAATCTCGTTTAGAGCTTTCTTAATTTCCTGGTTATAAGTAAAATTACTCTTCTGGACAGTAATAATAGTTGGACCTCATAATAAGATCCCAAAGCAGAGATTACAGTGGTTATGGCGTCGTCCAGCGTCTTCCAGTTAGTGGTAATCAAGAGTTTTGCTTAAAATAGAATCAGCTGGCAATTTTAAGGGTTTTTCCTTTGTTTAATTGGATAGCCATGAAAGCCTGCTTCTGATTTTCCAAGACTGGTTGCTTTCAAAACTCATGACTAGGCAGTACGGACTTTTTACCAGGTTTGGCATTCCTTTAAATGAGGAGTCATAATTTCATGGGCCATGCTATTCATACAGGAGTGGATGTGATTCACCTTATGACTGTCAGTGGCCTCCTCCATTGTACTTCATAGGGGTACATGAAAGAGTGATACTTTTCTGACCCAAAGTAATTATTTCCTTGATACTAAGCCTAAGATTAGTCACAATAGGAGTTGAAAGATTATTGAAGGTAGGGATCATGGAAGGCTCATAGATCTCAGTTTACACACAGTCATGAGGGGCCTAATTGCCTAAGCATCATCTCAACCCTTATAAGTCCTCTTGAACTTCGTCTCAGTGATAGTTAAAAGAGGAAAAGGAGGCTTTTAGGGCAACTTTCTCCTTCAGGGGTTTTACTTTGGCATGTGTGAGAAGTAGCTGGATTTCACAGTCACTTAGCAGGCTCCAAAACTTTGGCAGGTTTGCTTGAGTTGAGATATATAACTTTCAGTGAGCTTGGCAAATGCACTGAGATTCTCATCTCATAAAACTTAGCATGATCAAAACTAAGGGATTCAGTGATACCCTGTATAAGCGAATCATGCATCCTTGAGCTACATTTCTCATTTTCTCTTGCAGGTCTGAAAGTGCTGTCATGACATCTTGTTATCAGGAGTTGTTATAATTAGAAGTTGGCACCAGAGAACTAGATGACACTTGGGTCTGCGGGGACCTTTGGGCCCTTCTGGACCTCTGGGGCCTTCCAGTCCTTCCAGCCCTCTAGACCCTTCAACTTCAAGGGTGCTATTGCAGGAGGATAATTCCTGATGACGTTGCTGAAACAACCAAATGAGGTCCTTAATATGATCGAAGTGTTGTCTCCAGGAGGACTCAAGGAGTTGTACAATTTGGCAAAGCTGGTCCTTGAGGTAACTTAGGATCCCACTAACTAACATATTAAGTTGATTCTGAGCTTCAGTAATTAGTTGATGAAAGTCTATGATGGATTCCCAGTTGTTGTGAATAAATAAGTAGGCAGCATTATAAAAATTCTTATATTTATGAATGCAGGATTTGTGAGACCTAGTTGTCGAGTTACTTCACGATGATGTAGGCCAATTGTTTGTAGAATAAGTTGTATAGCCAGATGGACAAATCTTTGGAGATAACGTTCAGTGCCCAGGTTCAGTTCTCTCAAGGGTAAGAGAGCCAAGCTTTAAGTATCTCATTGTGGAAGGCACGGAGGAGGCTTGGGATTGACTGGAACGACCTCCCATGAAGTATATACCGTTCAATAGTTGCTGAATAATTTCATTTATGTCTTTTGCCGGAGTCAAACTGAGCTTGATCAAAGGTGAGTAGGATGAGTTTTAATTGGCCTAAAATACTAAGCTTTGAGTCTGTAGAGGAGCTACTTAATACTGAGATGTATTGATACATCAAGATATGCTTCTATCCCGGTCAGCAGAGTGGCTTCCTTGGTTGTTATTGTTCCCATTTTTCTGATAAATGTTTTCAATGTACAAATTGGAACCCCCTGTAGTAAGCATCACTCATGTCAGCTTATCATTTCTATAAACCATAAGCTGAGATTTGGTATTGAGCTTGAAGCTGGAAAACTATCAGATCAGTCAAAGAAGACAAAAGATGGGGTAAAGATTACCTTATTGAGTTATAAAGACTTAATATTATATGGCAAGTGGGCATGCAATGCCAAGAGACCTCCATGGTTCCTCACAATCAAGAGCTTTCAAGTACTTTCAGATCAACTTCCTAGTTGATTCTATCATTGTTCTCTATCAGCAATGTCCTCATGACCACATTGATTGTAATTGCCATTTTGTGGTTTGGGAAGCTGAGGGGCTAATACAGAAGGCGTATCCTCAGGTTATGTGCGTGTGATGATTTTTGATAAAATTTTCAACATCGCCCTTATTGGCAGCTTCTGATTAAAAGATCTCAAGAGCTGGCTTATTAAGGTTTGATCTGGGAGTGGGAATCTCATTTGCTTATTGCCTCAAAATTTGAAAGTCTATAAAAGAGCTACACCATATGGGGCTGAACTAACACCATGAGGATGATGAGACTCAAAAGAGGTATAATGAGAGGAAAAAATTTAAACATCATATAAAACCTTTGAAGATGGTTAAAGAGGTTCTTAGTAACCTTTTATTTAACTGAGGCAAGACGACCAGGGGATGGACATTACCAAAACTTGAAGAACAAACAAAATAAATCCTCACTGAAAAAAATGAATGAACTGTCCAAAATGAGCGGATGACACACAAAATGTGAACACAACCATCCAGGTGGGACAGCGGGAACCGCTTATTCCATTATAGCGGAAGTGGAGGGGGATCAGGGGGCTTATCCTTGGCATCATTCCTCCCTAAAGCAGGGCACATGCTATGGTGGAGAGCAAGGGTGTTAGGGCTCAGTGGGATGCAGAGTGAAATCTTCGATGATCAGGGTGGCAGGAAGACGGTGGTTGACCATAATACAGACAACATAATTGGCTAAAGCTGTTTCAGCTTTCATGCGTGCATTGGAAAGCTTTAAAAACGTGGCAATAATGGTGTGGGTAATCTTGGCTTTTGGATTCCGCGCTACCACTGCCACATTCTGGATGGCGTCATTGGCAGCTTTGTGAGATTTTAACAACATATTCTTTTGGAGAATATTGGAGGTGGAGGGGATAATGGAAGGAGGGATTCCTTCTGCAAGCATTGCCACTGATTTATCGACAGCTTTGCAAAAAGGACGACATTCTGACTTAGCCATTGCTTCAACATCAAGCTGGTGGTCGCCGCAGAACATTTTGGCATTTTTCTGGGGGGAAAATAAATGAGGGGGTAGCTTAGCGTATTGGTCAGCATACACAAACTACTCAATTTGGAGAGTGGAGTCTTCAATAATATAACTGGACTCATCAATTTCAGCCAATACATCCCAGAGATTTTGGTTGAATTGAATTGGGGAATCTACATATGACTGAGGTTTGGTTGGTTCATTGGAGAACACATGGGAGTGAACTGAGTTCAAACCAATGTTTGATTGAAGGGGGCGTTTGTGGTACTGGGCTAGGAGGAGGCTGATTGGTGGCTGCAGGCGCGGCTGCAGCAACAGGATTTGGGGGATGGGTAGGTAGGATTGTACCCCATACCAAAACTGGCATGGGGTGGGCAGCAGATTGGAGCTGGCGGATGAAAATCAAAGCCATTGGAAGAAGCTAAGGAAGGGCACTTATGTTTCAAGTGGTCCAACTAAAAACAGGATGGACAGATCATCCGCCCGCCCTTGACATGGGCCCAGACCAGATGGTCATGGGCAGAAGGAATGATGGCGCGAGGGGGAATCAACAAGGCAATTTTACTAAATTCAGGGCTGATTGTGGCATACGCCCAAGGCCCACGAGGCATGTGGCCCCATTTGGGACCACAAATTGTAAGATGAGGTTGGAGCCATAGGCTGCCAAACCATCCATCAGCTCCTGGTGGAGCACCGCAGGGGGGAGGAAGGTGGGCAAACCAGCGAATTGAACCACCAAAGTGGTATCCTCTGGGAGCTGGGTCCAAGTTGTGGGGAGAGGGGTACCCTGGAAAACCAGGAGCACAGTTGCTGCAGTGGCAGTGTCAGCTTCACAGGTGAAGCTGAGATCAAAATACCCCTTATAGGGGCTGAAATCAATAAAACTGGTGGGAATAATTACCATTTGTGCCATTTTGATATTGGCTTGGCCATGGTAAGGGAAAAGTTTCCCATAATTTACCCTTAGTCCAAAATGCATGTTGCTCTGAAGGAGCACCAGGGGCAACAAGGTACCGCTTGGGTACAAGCAAGATGGGTGTCAAGATCCTTAGGAGGAACGAATCATCCCAGGGGTTTGGTATGACTGGGTGAGCCAGTCTGAGCGCATTTTCCCACCAGATGGAAAATGGCAGGGGGATCTTTGCTGCTGCCCCACACTGGAGCATCCAGCGGGGAATCTGAGGCCATCAGAGCAAAACTATGGCGGGCAATCAAAATTTTGTTTTTTCTATAAGATTTGCCTGTAAAGTTACATCAAGCGGAAAGAGAGTTGTCCTTAGTAACCTTATAGGCACTAAAAATGAAAAATTAAACTCGTAACAAGGGAAGGGGACCTATCAGGAGAACCATAAACACGCCAATAAAATATTTAACCTTTACAAAAAACCATAAATTAACAATAAAATCTTTATATAATAATGGACTTAAGTTGTCATGGAAATAAATATGTAGAGGCTATGAAAAAATGTTGAGACAAGGCTCAAAATACAGGGCGCACATGATTACTAAAACATGATGTCCAAGGTTGTTCAATATTAGTTCCCAATTTTTTGTAGGAGTAAAGAAGGTAGAGAGTAGTCCAAGATAGTATTAGAAGTAGGTGCCAAAGTTAAGATTTTTTAACCTTTGGTAAAATCATCAGAAGTTTATAATTTTAAGTTCCAGCCATCAAGCTGGACAGAACCTTGCACTCATGTATGACCAAAAGAGGCAATACCCAAAGGCACTACCAAAGACTAGTTGAAAATTTTAGGCATACAGAGGATGAGGTTGGATAAACTCTTCCCCTTCCCGTCTGGGTAATCCACCACATACCCAACTTCCAATTTCAAAACCTTTTGTTACTTCAGAATCAGCAGAATATAATGTATAAAGATCAGGGAGTTTTGGTTTAAATTTATATTTAAAGGTAACAAAGAAAACTAATTTCCTCTTTAAACAAAATGATTCACCTAGGAGCACCCTCATTTGGAAAAAAATAGATACCTAGAACAACTACATATGATACCATTGTACAAAACAGATTGTGGATAATTCCTAATTCAGACAAAAACTTAAAAATGTAAATTAATCAAGTAAACAAGTTTAGATGGCATCAAAGAGGAATTTAACATTTAAAGCAAGGATCAAACTCTATCATATAGATTAGCCAAGCAGATTTACTTGTTGAACTAACATCTAAAAAGCCATTCTATTCCAATATGGATCCTAAATAACATTGATCAACCAATTATGAACAATGCTACTTTTATAGGCCCACCCTCCTCTTCTAACCCTAAAACACATAAACCTGCAATGGTAGAGTCATGTTTTTTCTTTCCTTTTCTATATTATAACTTATATAAAACCTTTTTAAGATTTAGAGTTTATATGACCTTGAAATGTGGTTCTTTTACTTAAAAAATTAAGGCCACACAAGGGTCTCACTTGTTAGCTCCAATTGAAGAAGAACCTTTAAATTTTACTTTTTTTCAAATCACCAAAAGAAGTAAATATTAAAAGTAATAGGAACCCATCACTCTCATCCTCACTCTCTATTTTCTAGAAGATTAAAAAGCCCTCACCCATTTTACAAGACTTAACTCTTCCTTGTAGAGCGGTGTACTAGTCTGTTCCCATTATTGTGGCTTCTGAGGCACCCACATTTCCAGGCCCTTTTTCTCTTTGCATGCACTTATCCTGCTAAAACAACCTAGATTTACGATTCTGTGATTATGTTGTGCTACCAAGCTTTTATGATTTAGGTTCAGAAAAATTACTCAAGATCTCTGCATTTTTTTCAGACTTTCCTGTCTCTTGGGGCATGGAAAACCTTGATATAAACAGCATATCAACTTATATTTCCACGCGTTACAACTGCTGATGATTCTGATGTGAGCCAACCCAGAGCGTGCTGATCAGATTGTATTCTTTCTATTTTTGACTATAATTGGATACCCAAACAAGTTAACACATATTGCCATCCACTAGATGTATTTCCTGATCCTAATTTTGACTCTAAAAGATGGATACCACTAAAGATTTATAAGGAATTATGGCAATCTGGGTAAAAAATCCAAAAAATTATATTATTGTATCATATCTTACTCATAGACCAAATTGAAGCAGAGCTCTATAAAATCCGTTTTATGGTGATTTGTTAGAGTTCCAGTCCCTATATGATCCATCAGCCTCAATGCAAACTCTTTATCATATGCTTAGGCAGTGGCTGTTCCCTCTAAGTTCATAAACTAAATTTAAATAGAGATGGATGTCCCTCTGTGGCTGAGCAACCAGAAACATATGTTTGTTCTCTGAACAAATTAAATAAATTTGACCACACTTAATTCATATTTTCTGTTCTTTGTTGTAATAGGGAAGCGCATAGTCACACTACTTGCCCTAGTTGATACTGGCTCAGCTGGAAATTACATTGATCTTCAGGTGATATATCTTTAGATCCTCAAGTTACTAGAAGGGCCCCATCTATGGCGTTTCTCGCATCACCATGGTCCCACTTCCTCTTTGTGATCCTCTCTGGTTTAGGCATTTGAACACGAGTTTGAGGCCAACTTATTAAATAACCCAGAGTTGCTGTATCTGGTAGACCTGTGGGTCATCTGTTGGCATCACCTTTATGCAAGAATTAACTTAAAATTGAACATGTTGGCATTCATTACAAAAACCTACTCTAGTAAAGTTCCTCTACTTCCAACTCTGTTAATGGAAAATGTGGTATTGGCAATGGTAAAGTACTCCGCCTCAGACGCTAATTATGTCCTTCATATTATGACGCAGATCCTAGAGCCTTAAAAATCTGTGTTTGACGTTGAAAAGCTGACAATTGACTTCCTAAACACTCATAGTTTGACCTGAACTTTCAGTTAAAGGTTGATCTCACCAATATCAACTTCCCAATGAAAATATACATGGCTCAAGAGGATTAAACCTTAGGGTAAGGATTGACGACATGATGGATAAGGGGTGGATGATTAAGAAAATCTCCCCATATCATCTTCAGTGGTTTTCTCCCATAAAACAGATGGCACACTGTGACTCTTTTTATCCTTGAGGCACCATATTAATGTCACTGTCCCATATCCATACCCCTTCTTCTAAAAGCTGACATCGCTCAATCAATTTCAAAGTCCAAAGTTTTATCTAAGTTTGGCCTGGTTAAGCTTTTCATCAAGTGTCATGGGGCATAAGATAAAACGCACCATTTTGCTTATGACTAATCCATATTTAATCTGAATCAAGGGTGAAGTATTGTCATGATGGCTGACTGTAATCCATACATGGTATGTAATTTAACAGTTCAAAGTCATTTTCTTTGGCTTAAAAACGCGCCAGCCATTAACCAGTGCTGTATTGATAACACTTTTGAGGAGCTTAGTATCTCCTAAGCAATTTTTCATGGTGATGATAGTAAAATACAATCGTCCAATGAAGAGCAATAAGCCAAGGATTTGGTGGGCGTGGTAGCATCCCTGCTTAAAACTAGCTTGTTGCAAATCTGTTCAAATGTGAGTTTTACATGGTTGATGTGCAGTTCCTTTAAAATATGTTATTGAACTATGATCACGCTATTGCGTCTTCAAAACTGGATGACACATTTTTTTCCCACTCCTGTGATGCATACACAACTGCACAGCTTTCTTACATATGTTACCTTTCTTAAGAAGCTTTTTACAGACATCTCTGAGCTCACATTGCCCTTACATCACCTCACTGGAGAATGCTCTATTTTTTGGAGCTTTGAGTGCCAAAAGGCTTCTAAGACAATAGAAGATGTTTTAGCCACTACTCATATTCTGCGACATGATGATGAAGGTAAGCCATTTAAGTGGTTTGTGACGCCTCACGTTTGGTAATTTATGGCATCCTGTTTCAAGAGAATAAAAAGAGTGCAACCAAAAACTTTTTAAAGTTTAGCAAAACCAAGCGCTTTTGGGCCATATATGATATAGAATTGGCTGTCATTTACTGGTCTTTAATGCATTGTTATATCTCTTAAGAAGTGCCAATCATACTGTAGTGGTGCGCACTGACCACAAATTACTTAATCTCTAATGAAAACCACAGAAGTTGGCGCAGAGACAAACCAGTACTCATTGTGATCACTTGGGGTTTAAACTACAAATTGAGTTTGTCAAGATACTCATTCATAACTTTCCAGATATCCTTAAACGCAATCTCTAATGGGCCTGATCTTATAAGCAACTCTCATTTAGTAATGGTGATTCCCCCATGAGCAAATAGTACCACCTCCTCCCTAGACATCACCGTGCTAACTCCTTCCTTCCGCGTCCCATATCCAAACCTCAAGTCTCCAAACCACCCAAAAACCCTGACCCACCTCTGAGCCTATTAGTAATTAGGGCCAAGTAGACTGTTATGCCCCCTCCAATGTAGTAGGTTCTCTCTTGGACGTTATGTTAGCTTTGCAAACAGTAGACTCCAAAGGTCTTGATCTCCTGACCAAGATTGATGCTGGCAAAGCCCCATATGGATGGTATACAAAAATGATAGGGCAATCTATTTCGTGACAAATTATGGGTTCCCTCTGGCCTGCGCCCCGCATCATAAGTAATATAATGATCCTCCCATATTGGAAATTCTGGCATTTAAAAATGCATCAACTTGATTTTACGCGGATGTGACTAGATGGGACTTACTAAGGATTTTCCTTCTTGGATAAAACAGTGCTAATGTGTTCAAGCTATAAATCTGACTTTTCAGAACAATATGGTCTTTTATACTTATGTAACAAGCAGAAGAACTATAAACTTTACTCTCAGTGGACTTGATCATGGGTTTACCCACATATAAAGGTTTTGGCGCCAGTTAAATTGGCATTTGACTGATACACAAACTACTCCGTTTATATCCCCATTTTAACATCAACATCAGAAGTGGACATTACTCAGCTTTTCTTAAATCATGTCTTCTTTTGTTTGTTGTCCCACAAGATATTGTTAATGTCAGAGGTCCACAGTTTACCTCAAACTTTTGGATGCTTTGTGTGAAATCTTTAAAATTAAAGTTTGTAGGTCATAAAACTTTCACCCTCAAAAATGGATCAGACTAAAAGAACTAAACAGTATAAGAACAGTAACTTCAGTGCAACGCCACTGCTTCCCAATATACTTGTGCCTTGAACTTAATCCTGGCTCAATTTTCTTACACAATTTGGTGCACACACCCACAAAGTTGTTCCCCAGCTTTGCTTTTGGGTTATACTCAAACATTTTCAGTTGGGACAAGCATTCAGGGGAAATTCAAGCAGCTGAAGAGTCTACTTCACATATAAAAAAATATCAACAAGTGCTGAAGCATCTAACAGATTTTAACAAATGATGCAAATGTTCTTCTGATAAGAAGCGGTGCGCGCCCCAGCTTACCAAGTGGGTGATTTATGCATGGTCAGCAACAAAACTAGATCTCAGGTGCCATATAATAAATAATCTTGTAAATGTGCAGGGCCCTTCCTCATTTACAAAGTTGTAGACAATGAATATATCCTTTTTTACTTGCCTAACCAATGGAACATTCATATATGTTTTCATGCTTACTTCTTATCAACTTATAAATGGCAAAAGCCATCAGAAGCTGAACCTTATTACAATTGATGATACTCCCGAGTTTGGAGTGGAGTAGAATTTGTGTTCTTCATGGACTAAACCTAGCATACAATATTAGTTTTAATGGAGAGGTTACCTAGCTTGTGATAGTGGTTATCCCCACTAGGGATTGTTGCAACTGTCAGGAACTAGTTAACAAATTCCATAAGACAAACAAAGAAGCACCCACACCTTAGTCATTTACTATAGCAGCAATTGCGCTCCCAGTTCCACATAAGAACTACGCCCTGGAACAAGCCATAGAATGGCGAGTGTGTCCTGTCCTTCTGGGAAAAAAGTTATGTAAGTTTTCAACTGCAGCCATCTAGCTGGACAGAACATTGCACTCCTTTAGATTTAAGAGAGGCACTAACCCAAAGGCGCTGCCAATAAATAGTTGAAGATCTTGGCATACAATGGATGAACGTTGGGTAAACGCTTCACATCCTCATCTTAATAATCCACCATACACCAAACTTCCCAATCTCTAAACCATTTGATATTTCTGAATCAACAGAATATTAGTAAAAAATCAAGAAGTTTTGATTTAAAACTAAATATTAATAAGGGTAGCACAGCAAACATAAACTCATCCCATACAGAGGACTATGCTATGAGAACCATCAATTTGAAAAATAGATACCTAGGACAACTACAGATGATACAACTGTACAAAACAAATTGAAAATAATTCCTAATTCAGACAAAAAAGTTAACGATGTAAATTGATCAAGTAAACAAGTTTGGATGGCATCAAAGCGTAAAATGACATTTGAAGCAAAAATCAAACTCTATTTTATAGATTAGTCAAGCTGATTTACTTGTTAAATTTAATATTAAAAAAGCAATTCAATTTAATATGGATCCTAAATAACAGTGATTATCCAATTATAAACAATGCTACTTGTATAAGCCCACCTCCTCATTTAACCCTAAAACAAAAACTCTGAGATGAAGAGTCATGTTTCTTTTTTTCCTATTTTTATATTATAACTTATATAAAACCTTTTTAAGTTTTAGTTTATATGACCTTAAAATGCGGTTCCTTTAATTAAAAAATTAAGGCCATTCAAGGGTCTCACTTATTAGTTTCAATTGAATAGAACTTATAGATAAAACTTCCCTATAAATCGCCAAAAGAAGGTGTTCCAACAGTACTAAGAACCCATCACTCTCTCCCTCATTCTTGTTCAGAAAATCAAAAAAACCTCTTCATCTCACATGACTCAACATTTTACCTGGTAAGGCGCCACTTAGTCTGTGCTAAAATTTTGGCTGCTGAGGCACCTGCATTATCAGGCCAGTTTTCTTTTGGAACGCACCTATCCTAACAAGAAGCATAATGATGCATGGCTACATGAAATCAGTAAAGACAATAAGATTTTAGCTTCACATTTTGGCCAAATAAAGGCCATACCATGGCGGAAACCCAATCTATTTCCATAGATATTAACCCAATATAGCAAACCCCAAGCAAAAATGACAAAATTTGATATTGACAACCTTTTGATTAATAGTGTAAATATTCTTCAATAATGAGAAAAGTAAGGATTAAAAACTATGTTGGCCCCAAGGGTAGTAGTCAATTTGTACAAAAAATTGGATTTGAGCTCTAAAAATTTTACAAAATCATTTTTGATTTCAGTTTGCCATATTTGGCGTTTTTTGAAAATAATACATTTCAAGATTTTTTCATAGTAAGCCTTTTGGTGTCTTTCCAGATGTTAACTTTCCTTCTTCTTCATAAATATGTCCCAAATTTAGTCAGGGGGACGTGCTACTAGACACCTATTATACATAGAATATGAAGGTATTAATAGACTTGAGAGGGCTTTTTAGGATTTTTCATGACCTTTTACTTGCCTTTCTTGGGGCGCTTAACATCAGCAAATGGAATTAACTGTGGCACAAGTAAAACTTAGGGTTTGGACTTTTATAATCTATGGTGATCAATGTATTTACAAAGGGGTATCAGGCGATGTTAGGAGAGCCTCTACAACACCTTAATTTCAGGACAGTTGGTAGACATAAAGATTAATTAAACATATATCTAAAATTAGAATATAATGATGATAATTTATAGAACTAAGTTATATTGATGTCAAGGTAAAATGAATAGAAAAAATGCCAGGAGACATTGAGGAACATTTTGAGGACATAAAAAGAAGAAGTTAGAGGCTCCTTTTATTAGAAGTAGAGTGTCCTTGTGTGAAAAATGATTCTTTAATATAGAGAAAAAATCATTTTCCCTGCAGAAATCAATGCATTAATGTAGCTGTTATATCAATTATAATACTTGATTAAGCACATTAGCTAATATTCCCACAAAAAAGGACTTGATTTTAGAAAATTTTTATAATTAGAATTTAAAAAAAGCAAAAAATTATAAAAATAATTTTGAATATTGCAGATAGAGCTAATTTGTTGTACTACTATATAAGGTTGATGTTGATATGATTTCTAAATGACAAATTTACCCTGAAATAATTTCTAAACTGACCTTATTTTTGACCACAACTGGTGATCCTGAAAACAAAGCCTAGTAATGAACTCAAGGTCCCCCTTTAGGTCAATTAATAACAGGTAAAGCTCCAAAAACAGATATACTCAATTTTATGTAATTCTTTTTTAGATCAGCACCAGTTTTTATTACTCTGTGTATAGTTGTTTTGCACTATAAGTGTAAAGCTTTTCTTGGTTCATATACATAACTATAATAATTCTAGAGATCTAAAATTATCTAGGTAAGGTGTCTAGTGCCTTCCCTTGGCGTATTTTGTCCTGACCCAATTATGATATTAATAACTTTTAAAATTGGTTTAGTGAAAAGTATAACCTCACTGACCTGAGGCTTATCCCCATATAAGGCTGGTCAGTCCCCAAGATAATGTCAGAATCCATAAATGTAGGTAACTAGAAGTCAGTTGACTAAAGGAAATTGCTCTTTACTAATTACTAAATTATTTATTAATTCAGATTTTTATGGCTGATATCTTTTGGGTTTCAATTTTTTCTTCCACTCAAAGTCACTTTTGAGCAATTTTATTAATAAAACAGAAAGTAAGTAAAACAATTAGTGATCAAATGCCAACTGCGGCTGTTCAACCCCCAATGACATAAGATTTGCCACCAGCTGCTCCAATGTGGGGCAGCGGTGAAACCCCGCCTAGCATTTTCCATCTGGCAGGAAAATGCACTTGGTCTGGATCATCCAGTCCAAATAAGTCCTTGGGTCAGTTTAATCCGCCCAAGGATCTCGCCATCCACCTGGCATGAACCCAGGTGGTGCCTCACAGCCCACTTATTCTCCCCTGCTCCCAGCTCCATTTTGGCCTTTGGGTCGAGTACAGAAGATTGTTCCCATATGAGGAATGAGCAATCATTGACCTGGCCCAGGCGGTGATGCAGCTGGCTGGCTTTATTGACTTCTGCTCCTTTAAGGGGTATTTCAACCTCAGCTTCACCTGCAAAGCCAATGCCACCACTGCGGCTACTGTTCCCTTGATTTTCAAGGGCACCCCTATACCAACAACATGCACTCAGCTCCCCATCGACACCACTATGGTGGTTCAGTTCGCAGGGTTGCCCACTCACCTCCCCCCCACAACACTCCATTAGGATTTAATGGATGGTTTAGCCGCGTATGGCTCCAACCCCATCCTCCAGTTTGTGGTCCCCAAGGGGCCACCCCGTCTAGCTGGGCCTCAGGCATTTGCCACAATTTGCCCCATAAATTTAAAAATCGCTTTGTTGATTCTGCCTTGTGCCATCATACCCTCAGCCCCCGACCACCCATTCTGGGTCCAGGTAGAGGGCGGAAGGACAATCTGTCCTTCCTGCTTTGAGTTAGACCACTCAAAGTGCAAGTGCCCCTCCCTCATTACTTCCTCGGAACCAGCACAGTCATCACAAGGCCCCCAATTTTCCTCACATCCCACTACTTTTCTGACTTGGGGTAAAACCCTACCCCCTCCTCCAAAGCCTGTTGCCTCGGTGCCTGCTGCAGCCAATCAGCCCCTCCCTCAGGCAAGTGCCACCTGCGCCTCATCCCATCAGGGATTGGCTTGGTTCAATGTGGGTTCACATGTTATTCTGCAATTGCCAGCCACACCACTTCAATTTGTAGACCAAAATTTTGAGTTTGATTTGAACCCAAGTCCTCATTGGCTGAAACTGATGAGATGGGTAATTTTATAGAGGCATCAAAACCCACATATGATGAGTTTGTCCAGAGTCAAACTCCCATCCAGGTCGCCCAATGATACTACAATCCCCAACTGGGTGCTGTGGAGTTCCGCTCAGACTACCAGCTTGCTGTAGCAGCAGCTACCCACCCTGAGGTATCCTCCATCTGGGAAATGGCAGAGTCATCAGTTGCAGCGCTAGTCACAGAAATCCCGCCCCCATCCTCTAGCCATCCACACCCATAAGCCACAAATTGAACATTGAAATTGCCCACATGTGCGCTAAGGAGGCCATCCAGAGTGGTTTCTGCCTTGCAAGCCAACTCTTGGGTTACCCATGCCTCCATGGCTTCTCTGTCCCAGCTCCCCACCCTCCACATTAAAGCAGAGACCACCCTTGCCAAGTACATCAGCAACTTGCTGATGTACAACCAATTCCTCAAGCAGCCGCTTGTTACCAACCTCGCTCCCCATGTCGCTGATCACCCCACCCCATTGCTATCCTCCTTGGCTCATGCTCTCACTGAAGAGGCGAATGAGACTGAGAATGAGCCCCCCAATCCCCCCTTTCCTTCCGCCATGGTGGGATGAGCGCCTCAGCACTGCCCCACCTGGTAGGTTGGTATCTCTATCATTGTGTTCTGCCCATTCTTTGAACGGTCATTTTTGTTTGATCTGAGAATTTAGTTAGTTCAGCTTTTGTTTTGTCACTTTCTGCACTTTGGTAATGTCTATCCTCTGGCCAGTGTGCCTCATAATAAATTTAAGATTAAATTTATGGCTGATATCATATGTTTTCTTTTTCTAGCATCAAATGCTCAACAATGATGACTAGCTGATAAATTACACTATGGTCTCTAAATTAGATTATCACTTTGTTGAGAGTTCTATAGATAAGCTGTACCAACAAGTTTGATGTCACAAAGATGCTACCTATCTGATAGTGCACCTAGTGCAGCAAAAGGTCTTTTTTATGTGTATTTAATTTATCTGGTAAATACCAGGCAAAGTCAGGTAAAGGCTTGACTCCGTTTTTAATTTTTAGATAAAGCTATAGTGGAGATTTATAGAGCTTTCAAAATACAGGTCTTATCTAAAGTGATACTCAAATGTTTACATATATTGAATAAGCTAGTATAGTACAAATAAACAATTATTTTGAGGGATGGTGACCCTGTGGTAAAGTATGGACTCAATGACCACTGCTTCCAGAGTCAACCCTTGTAGATGAACTTTGGTAGGGGAAAATTATGACTTTGTTGGCGTTGCGCAACAATTCGCTGGACTGAGATACTGAATATAAAGGCAGTCTATGGAGTTTCTGGCCTATCAGAACGCTACATGTGGAGGTTTACCAGGATTTATCCTCCTTTACCATTAATTTGGTTCCCCACTAATTAGTGCGGTATCATCCCCAGGTCATCCTACCTTAAATAAATAAAAAAGAATAAACTATGGTATACTGGGTCCTGTCCGCTTGAGTAATTATTGACTTGACACAATTACTAGTTTGTTAAGGATATGCACCAGATAGAGAGCTCCAAACTCTAGATTATGTATTCTGTTTCCCTAATATTAGATTTTAAGGCTTGTAAGGGATACTACCAGAGTGTCTGGCACTTGAGGCAGAAAGTATCATTTTAAAATATCAAATATTCCAAAACATTCTTGATTGAGCATAACAATATTTGGTCCAACCTCTCAACTCTATTTACAAATACTTTTAACTCTACCATCTAGTTATTCTTTTCCAGATCCTAATACATGGCTGCAATCTAAATAAAATATAAATTATGAAGACATTAAAATATGAGTATACTTGGAATAAATCTATTACTTAAATTACTGAAAATAAAAGTACAAAAATTTAATTTGATTGTATATATTTACTCTAACATTGTCAAGTGCTCAAATAATCTCTTTATTAACAGCCTCTCTACCATACTTTCATATTTTATTGCTTTGGTTCTCAAATGTTGTCATAAAACTGTTATCATCTGAAATATTTGTCTTCAAGGCATAAAATGGCCCCTAATAAGTATAATGGTTGATGCATTATCTGATTGCCACATCATAAATATCTTTTCTTATTCAATTACAGTTATTGCAATTAGTGTTTAAGATTCTAATTGAGAACCAATTACTTTACTAAACTCTTAGCATAATAAAAGTTGACATAAGTTAACATAAATTTTAACTGAATTTATTCATACAATTAAACATATATTATAAAATTGGCTCAAGGGCTTTAGCCACACATAGCTTTTAGCTCTATATTGTCATGGAGAATACCTCAAGTGACCTGGAGAGTGATTCCTCACTCTCTGTAAGTAACCCTGCCTGTACTACAGACCTCTGAATTTAGCTAAACAAGTACAATCACAAATAAGGGAAATATCCCCATTTTTAGATGATGATGCACCAAGAAATTTACTAGTTAATCAGGAAAATGTCACGAATAACTCAATACCTGCCAATTAAAATGATTTAATTAAAAAATGGTTCTAGCAATAACATAATTACTATAAAGATTGACCCCCTTTTATACCTTTGGAAGTCAAAATAATTGCAATCACCCAATGATTAATAGATGACTAAGCAAAATCATTCCTCTGAAAGCAATCAAATTTTCCATTGTTATATTACCAAAAAAGGTAAACATCCAATATTAAAAAGTAAACCAAACCTCTGAGGTGAGATTTAGTGAAGTATTGACACTTACTGAGTCTAGACTCGGACACTATATCACTAAATTGAGTAATAAAAAATTAACTCAAGGAAGTAATACAAAACTAGCCTCAGAATCTGGTACAGATAAAGTTACTTCTGAACACTGTGGTTTAAGAATGACAATCATGTGACGCAGCTCGCATATCCAAGCAATGAATGAGATGGATGCTGCCACCAAAAAAAGAATTGTAAAAGAAAACTCACAAAGGGTTCATGAAACCCCTATAATGCCGCCAACTTCACTCCTAATTTATTAGCAATTTATTGCCAATTTAACAATTTATGCTGAAGTATAAAAATACTTCATTTTCATTTTAGATTAGAAATTTTACCACAGAAGCTTACATTTATCCTTGTTTGCACTTAAATTGGGTTTAAGTATGTAGATTGCCAGCAACCAGTCTGTAATCTAAAGAATATGACACTCGTTTGAGGAGAGCATCTTGAGTTACTTATAATGCCAGGAACAGGTTTTTCAAGGTTTTCATTAAGTTTTGTGGTAGGCTAACATATTAATAATATGTCTAAAAGTGTCAATAGGTATACCACCGGAAGTATAATGAACAGTCTTAATAAGAAATTGAGGCTACATCTGGTAGCATTAAAAGAGGTTTTTTAATGAGGATGATTATGACCTTGCCATGGTTTTCAGATGCCTAGTCTGCGCAGAGCAGATCCCCTTGAGCAGCAAGCCGGCCTCACAAGTTAAGCAAGATGAGGCCAGTGAGCTGACTGTGGTGCTCACAACGGTGGTAGCATCGTCAGACTAGAGTGAAGATAATGAGTTTTTTAATGAGAATCTTGACGATGCATATATGGAAGTTTATCATGAAAGGTATCCCGCTGAATTCCTGGTGAGAGAGGAGAATAATATTTAAGACTCCAAACACTAGAACTGAAAATGTTGGATTTAAAAAACCAACTTAAGCGTGTCAAGGAGACCTCTAAAAGAGCCTGTATCGCCTCTATATTAATTGTTAGTGGACCTTCTGGCATACAGAAGATTAAAGCCTTCATTTGACAGATGAGGGACATAATGGTATTCCTTGAGAATGATAGCAAAGTGAACTACATACTTTAAAGACTATAAGATTGTTTAAATAGCACAGTACCATGTCATTTAACATGAGCAAGAATTAAGATGAGTTGAAAGCTTAACTTCGTAATGTGCCAATCCTACCTTATCCAAAGCAGCTACTAAGTAAGAGAAACCAAGCTTGGTTAGTAAAACACTGAAACAGCAGCGAGTATGGTGCGCACTGAACCTATTAAAGAAGACCCAAGCTGTAAGACTTACTTCAAGATGATGTATACACCTGGAGAGGGAACCATTGCAGATTTCCTACAGATATATGAAAACAGTATGAATGGCATTAGTGATCATCAGAAGGCTCTCCTCGTTCAAGGTTTCATGAGTCATGAGGCTCAAGAGATTCTCAGTGCAAGTTTATGACCTGGATTAACCTGTACTAAAGTAAAAAATATTCTCCTTTCAGAGTTTGAAGATTATTCAGACGTCCTGAACATGAAACAGGACTTCTTGCTCACGAATATGGGAAGAATGAGTCAGTTGCTAATCATGCCACTTGCTGCTATTTGAAGGCTCAACTATGGATGATGAGAACTTTGGATCTACTAAATGTTTAGATGGTGCTGCTGAGTTCCCTAGAGATGCATCCTGCCTTAAAAAGCACATGACCCTAGCTTTCAAAACTGAGATGTCACTGAAGGCCCTCAATGAGGCCTTAGTTGATGTCTAAAGCACTTATAAGATGAAATACAAGGCAACAATACAACCTCCTCGATTAACAAGCAAGTCTGTCTACAATGCTCATGGCAAGATCGAGAAACCTAGAGACAAGGCTCCAAAATTAATAGTTTGAAAGCTTTCAAAATCATTTACCTATAACAAGTGCCATAAACCAAGACACTATTTTACTCTTGTCCAATTAATGCCACTGAAAAGAAGGATGTACCCCTATCAAAGATGCTACCAATGCAGCGAATTGGTTGGATCTATACACTGAAAGGGAAAACGTTCATGAAGATGAGGATGTAGTCAGTGAAGGATACCACGTGTTAGGGACACCTAGTGCGATGGCTGTACCTGCTTGACTACAAGTACAAGTAATAGATAGAATTAAATCGTACAAATCCCTACCTGGCTAGGCTACTCAACCTACCAGGATCATCAACACCATTAAAGAAGAAAAACGGCTTGTGATGTCTACCTTCAAGTATATAGAACTTGATACTGAGAATTTCACTAAGGACACATCAACTGTAGAAGCTCTGAAGCATTTTGAAGAGTCAACCACTGATATTTTGACAGCTGGGAACCCTTATATAGATATTGTCGCAAAGTTGAAGTAATGATTCAGAGAGTTTGCATCCTGGATGTTCTTGATACTAGATCTTGTGTCAATATTGTAACCTCCAATTTTGATGAAGAAGCTCAAGCTTATGTCAGAAATCAACTATAATGTCAAGTATAAAACAGCTGGACCAGATGTCACTTGTGCCTTGGTAGCATACTCAGCATTGTCGCTACATTTTGGGCGCATAGTTTTGACAGCTCCAGCAGTAGTACTGGACAACAACCACTACGATTTATTGAATAGTACACAGTTTTTACTAGAGTTTGATGCTAAGATTGACTTCACCACCAGTACTGTGAGCATACTCAGTTAACAACTGCCACTGGTGTTAAATGATAAGGAAGCCAAGTCACTAAAGCAGCAATCATGTCAAGTGGAAACTGAACAGTCAATTTACCCATCCACTACACCCTTAAGGAGAAGGGCATTGAACAACTACCTGCCACAGTTAGCACAGAAAAAGGACTGCCACTGAATGCAAGTATGGCCATGGAGATCAGACCTGGAGAACAATGCTGGATGTTTCTGGAAGTTTTGAATTACACTTCCAATGGGGCAGGTTGTATCTCGAAGTTACACTGGGCGGATTCTCCAAAAATGCAATGAAGTAAATAAGAAAATACAGGTTAAACTCGACCTAATTTTTATTTTCAAAAAGAGGAAATATTTATAGGCTTTTTTACGGTTTGTAATCTATCAGAGTGAATTAATCTCTGCACAATCAAATCTTCAATCAGTTGATTGGGATCCAATTGATCATCAAATTTGATAGATTGTGATAGATTGCTCGCTCTTTCTGATGATGTCAGGGGAATTAAGGAAGGGGATTTTTTTGGAAATATGAGAATTTGGTGAAATCCTGCACTTCCCCCCTCAAGATTTGATCGCAGTATAGGATAACTTCTTAAAAACCTAGGATGAATACAATTTACCACTATACCAGTATCAATAGGAAAAATCAAATATTTTAATCCTTTTTGAAATATAACTCTATAAGGACCTGACCAATTAGTTCCCAGCTTTTCAGTCCGTCCACCTGGCCAAGAATGATAATACATCACATAATCTCCAATCTGATATTCAGGTAAGACTGATTTATGTTGATTGCTTTGTAGAGTTTCTCTTTGAGTGGTAGTTTCAATTGAATCATTGCTTGAGCCTGGAGGCGGATAATCTCATCAGCCAAATTTCTCATAACTAAATCAGAATTTTCTGGGATGCTTTCTTCAAGGATTGTCTGAACACTAGAAGGGACTGAAGGATCCCGTCCATATATACACTTAAACGGGGACATCTTGATAATGCGGTGGTAGCTTATCCAATAAGCAAACAAGGCACTAGGTAGATAGAAATTCTACCGAGTCAGGTCAGTAGATGCCATTTTCCTTAAAATCGAGACCAAGGTTCCATTAACTCGTTCAATGGCTCCATTTTTAGATGGATTATATGGGACAACAAATCGCTGAGTAGTGTTAAATTTTAATAGCTCCTGTATAAGTTGTGATGTAAAATTAGTCCCATTATCTGAAATAAGGACCTTTGGACATCCATGTTGGGATATATATGATGATATAGGAATAATGCTGTAGTCTTAGCTGAAGGGGTAGCAATGGAAATGGCCTCAACCAATTTGGTTAAATGTTCAACAGCTATAATGATATACTGATGACCATGCACTCCTCGAGGAAAAGGCCCTACAACATCAATGCTGACTACTTCAAACGCCTTAGTTGGGGAAAGAACTTGATGTTGATATGTAGGGTTGGTAGTTCCATGACGTTTGCAGGTAAGACATTTGTCAAGAGTTTCTCAAATGAACTCAATCATGTTGTTCCAATAGTATCAAGTCTTCAACCATTCTTGAGTCTTCTTTAAGCCGCTATGACCAACTTGTTCATGACCTTCCATTACAGCGTGAAACCTGGAGTTAAGATGTAGGAAGGGCAACTATTTAGACTTGACTTTCTTATACAAAGCTCCATCTTGAATCATAGTATCCTTAGTAATTAAGTTTAGATAGGCTCGATCCTCTTTAGTCTCTCAATCCCATAATTCAGGTCGTCCAATAAGATTATACAAGCGTTCTTCTTTTCCTAGTTCCAAGGTCAGAATAGGTAGTCAGGATAACCCATCCGCATTTTGATGCTGAGCTCCTGAGCGATGAACAATGGAAAAATCGTAATTTTTCAATCATAAAGCCCAACGGGCCAACCTCCCATCAGGATCCTTCATATTCTGCAACCATCGTAAGGAGGAAAAGTCAGTAATAACGGTGAAATGGGTACCATATAAAAAGGGCTAAAAATGCTTGATGGCCAAAATTACCGCCAAACATTCTCGCTCATTAACACTATAATTTCGTTCAGCCTTTGACAAAGTTTTGCTATAGTAAGCAACAGGATGATCCTTATTTTCTTCATCACACTGAGATAAAATATCCCCTAATAATGACATTGCTTGCATCCGTATGTAGAAAGAAAGGCTTATCAAACTGGGGGTGAATTAGAACAGGTGCCTTCATCAAGGCGGTATGCAGAGAATTGAAAGAATGTCCTTGAGCTGATCCCCACTTAAAAGATACTCCTTTTTGCAATAGATAAGATAAAGGGTTCAGCCATATCAGCAAAGTTGGGAATAAATTGCTGGTAATACCCAACCATACTGAGAAAGACTTGAATATCCCGTAAAGAAGAGGGAGGAGGCATCTGTTGGATGGCTTAAACTTTGTTTGCAAGGGGTCAAATCCCTTTAGCTGAAACCTGATGTCCTAAGAAGTCCAATTTCATTTTGAAAGAATGAGCACTTGGAGGTCTTAAGTTTTAAGGAAGAGCACCAAATTCAGCTGAAAATTTCTTTTAAATGTTTTAAATGCTCAGTAAAGGTTTTAGAAAACATGGTAATGTTGTCAAGATATAACAGAACACAAGTAAGCTTTAAATCCCAGAGCATACTGTCCATGGCCCTTTTTGGAAAGTTGCGGGGGCATTGCTTAGGCCTTGAGGCATGCAAGTTGGTTCAAACAACCCTTCACTGATATCAGGGCACACTTGGCACGATCTTCTGTAGACAGTTCGATTTGCCAATATAAACTGGCTAGGTCCATGGCCAAAAAATAGGTGGATCCAGCCAACAATCTAAGTGAATCATCAATCCTAGGTAAGGGATAACAGTCCCATCGGGTAATAGCATTCAATTGACAATAATCCATCATGACTCAATGAGAACCATCTTTCTTCTTAACCAATAACAATGGGGATGCCCAAGGACTATTGGAGGGTTTCAATAATTCAGCCTCCAGAAATTGATTCAACTCCTTAGTAACCTGGGCTTCTTCTACCTTGGATTTACGATAGGGCTTCTCATGAATAGGAAGGTAATCACCAGTTTCAACAGTGTGCACTACACCTTTCATCTTCCCAAAATCGTAAGTATGCCTAGCAAAAATGTCAAAATATTTGTCCAATAATTGAAGCACCTGTTTCTCCTGTTCCTTAGAGAAATGTTTCCTGATAGCAGGTCCCACAGTAAGGATTTCCTGATCACTCTCCAATCCAAAGTATTGTAAACTTCCAAAGGGTTTAACATCATAGATATGAGATAAGGGCAACAGCTTGACATAAGCAATTGGGCACTCTCAATCTACCAGTTTTGGCACATCAGTAAGGTTCGCTAGTAGGACAGATAAAGAGCCTGAATAAGCATAATCTGATATTCCAGGACAAGGCAAGAGTTCTTTGGCAGAAGGATTGACAGTGCCCTGGATTTGTAGCAAATGCCCCTTGGGAATCGAAAAGTGCAAAGAAGTATTAATGATCACTTGTGATTTTAGTGGAATAACTAATTTCTCAGGAGAAAAAATAGGCATTCCCTCTTCAATATCAGCTATGGTAGGAGGTAATTTTACATGAGGATCTTCAATCTGATACTGAAGTGAATAAGACCTTTTAGTTCCTTCTAGCAGACATAACCAATGTTGAGTGGAAGCATGATCAGATAAAAGTAAGGGAACTCAATACCCCAAGAGACAACGATGAGTCAGGGTAGTTGATAATTCCATCAAATTCTCGTAAAAATTGAGTTCCCAAGGGTAGGTCATAACTCAAATTATCGAGCACAATCGCTGGAATGGTAAAGGGTAATTTCCCAATCTTTAGAGGAAGGGATGAAAAAGCTCCAATAGACTGAGTACTTTGAGGGCCAGCGGTGCCATATTCTTCATAATGAGAAATATCAAGGGGTTAATTTGATCCGTTTGACCAATTTGGAGGAGATAACATTCACTGGGGATCCAGTATCTATGATAGCCTTGGCATTGATTTGATTTACTCAGAAATTAATTTAGATAATGGTGCTTCCAAACTGAGAGGATAAGGCCAATAAGGAGGGCAAGAAATAAGAAAAATGGTCATCTTTATTACACTCTATTGAACTTTGCTGCTCTTGCTTGCACTCACATCATTATCAAGGTGAAGAATCTTATTGGTTTTATTTCTTTTCTTTTTTTCATCTGCTTCCTTTTTAAAACAACGATCCTCAGTGTGAAAGTAGCGATGACAGTAATTACACTGGATTGCTCTAGTGTTCTCAGGCATGGCAAATACTTTAGCTGACTAGGTCTAGGAGACTCATAAACTTGGGGTTTTTTGAGAATTTGAGGGGGCAACTCCAATAAGGCCTCCTTAATATCCAAAATACTTTGAAATTCCTTTTGACACTGATCAGATAAACTTGAATTTGCGTCCTAGTAGTAAAGGCTGACAGAACTGCGGTTATTGCATCATCCAAGTTTAACTGACCACAGGCTACAAGAGTTTGAGCTTCCTGATAGAACCAATGAGCAAAGTCCTTAATAGATTCATTTTGGCGGGGCTGTATACCCATATAGGCCTGTTTTTGCGAAGATAGGGTCTGCTCACTTCCAAATTCTTTGATCAATTCTTTTTTGACTTGAGCCCAAGTAGAGCAAGTCATTAAGTGGGGAACCATAATATCTTGAGCCATCTGAGTAAGACAATTAGGCAATTAATTCATCTTTTGGTGATCCGTGGCCTCACTTAACGCCTTTTCATACAGATATAGAAAGGCAATAATGCTGCCTTCCCCTGGGGAGTGTTTGTCCTTGAATACTGGCTTGAAACTCATGGGAGCATTGGTAGTCAAAACATGCACTCCAGGTTGTTCATATTGAGTAGACACATAAGAAGCAGAATCTAAAGCTTGAGAAGAAAATTGAGGGCAAGGACCAACAGCTTCCATCCAATTTTGTTAATCTGTCAATTCAGGTTTGCATGTCCTACTTTTTCATCTAGTTGGCGAGATATCTCAAAAATCTGTTCATGTTGTGCATTATACTTGAGTTCCAGAGTCTCAATTTTGCTTGGAGCAATTCCCCTTTTGATTCACAAGTATGTAATAAGATATCAGTGTCCTTGGGTCACTTTCCCAAATTGATTAATTCATCAGACAAGGACTGCAGAGTCATAAGGGGGTCAATTGGTACCCCATCAGGGGTTAGGTTGCATTCTTCGGCCACCTTAAAGAATTGTTCACATAAATGAGTCATCATGTTCATAAGAGAGTTAATTTGCTGATAAGATCCTGAATGACCATCAGCTCCTGGAGGTTCACGAGGTCCATCTGCACCTGGGGGTCCACGAGGCCTTACATCTCCAGGTGGCCCACGAGATCCTTCTATCCCAGGAGGACCCATATTTCCAGAGGTTTCCTCTACTTCATTGACTTAGAACTGAATTACTGAGTACAATTGTTCCAATTGAAACAGATGAGCTCTAATTTCTTCCTCCATTGATCGACTACGCTCAGAGAGTTGGGAAACACCATCTCTCCATTCCTTCTGGATCTCTTGAACCTTTTTTGGAAACTGTACATCAATAAAATTTGATATCCCATGATCAAACTGAATGAGCTGCTGTTGTACTTCATTGAGGGAAGTTCAATTATTAATAATAGCATCACGATTAACTCAGCTAAACTTGGAGGCTGACTTGAAAAACTTGGAAATATAATTCTTTAAGGATTGGAGTCCTTTTAGTAAATTGAGCATCCCTTGATGGTGCATTCCAACTACAGGTAGCAAGTGGTATAATTTAGGATGTACAAGTTTTTGTAGATATTGTTTGGAGCTAATCCCTGGCATTTGAGAGGTTTGCATCACTTCTTACAATATAGAAGGTACTTCATTTGATTGAGATTGGGTAGAACATATTCCAAGGATTAAAGCCCCTTCAAGTAATTGATTGATGATATTTCTCAAGGCCTCAGGTGGAATTTAAAAGTCTGAGGCGAAACTTAAGTTAGGATTATAGAATTCCAAGTTGGCCCAAAATTCCAACGTGGAGGGTAATCTTGGGATTTGGGTTCCAATTGAAGGGACCCATCATAAAATACTGTCTTGCTCTTATTCTTGAGCCTCGTCAGGCGAAAATTGAGAATCCATGGTGATAGACATGGTTACTGGTGCATAACTCAGAGAGCCCCTGTAGTGAGCACCAGTCTGGAAGTTTTTAATTACACTTCTAATGGGGCAGGTTGTATCTCAAAGTTACACTGGGTGGATTCTCCAAAAATGCAATGAAGTAAATAAGAAAATAAGAAAATACAGGTTAAACTCGACCTAATTTTTATTTTCAAAAAGAGTAAATATTTATAGGCTTTTTTATGGTTTGTAATCTATCAGAGAGAATTAATCTCTATGCAATCAAATCTTCAATCAGTTGATCAGGATCCAATTGATCATCAACTTTGATAGATTGTGATAGATTGCTCACTCCTTCTGATGATGTTGGGGAATTTAGGAAGGGGAATTTTTTAAAAGATATGCAAATTTGGTGAAATCCCAACTATATAGTTAAAGCTAATATTGTTAGTGTAAGTAAAACTAAAATTTATGAGCCAACATAGTAAAATATAGAAATAATTTAAGTAGTTTATTTAGTAGTTTGGAAGAGATGTCATGTACACAATAAATTTAAAATATACAGAGATGTTTTGGGTAGCAGTTTGGTATTATTTGATTGATTCAATAGGTTTATTTTGTTTGGCTGAGTGGTTGATGGCTTTTGGTTAAATTGATAGGACACATTTTAGTTTTGAGGGGTGATTAGTTATTGGTTGATTTGATAAGTTAAGTTAGGTTTAACTGAGTGGTTATGGTTTTTAGTTGATTCAATTGAGCAATTAAATTTGGCTGAGTGGTTTATTATTTATCTATAGTATAAATTTAAATAAATAATTGAATATCTGAAATTCATTAGACACCATAGAAAAAAACAGATAATATATGCTATCTACTTAATAAAACACATACAAAGCTGAGACTGTGTGACTGACATCTGAAACCTTAGAGTCTGATAGGTTCAATCTACTTGGGTGAGTGGCTGAGACTTGGAAAATATTATCTTATATTTCACCAAATTGCTCACCTGAAACTAATTGAATCTGATAGATACAATTTATTTGGGTGAGTGGTTGAGAATTGGTAAAAATTATAAAAAAATAATTCACCAAATTGCTCAATTGAAACTAAAAAAAATCAGGCTTGAGGTTTAAGTAGATTAAGTAAATTTAGGATCAGCTCATCAGCCATGAGGGCATCAGCAAAGCTGTTAGTCCAAGTGGCTTGAGATTAGCGCTAGCACAGCCTACAGGCTATGTCAGTGTGAGCTTATGGGCTCTCATTGGCACAGCCTCCATTTGGCCACCAGCTACGCTGGTGACCTCTTTCTGGCATCTGTGCCACACCTATGCTCTGAGCCCCATTTACCTTAAAAAACATCATTTGTGCCACTCAGACTAACAGCTTTGCTGTTTCCCTCATTACCTGTGAGCTAACTTTTTTATTGAAAATTATAACTCTGAGCAGCACTCTAAGGCTCAAAATACTCATGATAATATGATATAATACCATAAAGCCTATCATTTGTGGCACTCAGACTAACAGCTTTTCTGTTGCCCTAATGCCCTATGAGTTATCTTATTACTATAAAAAATAACTCTGAGCATTAATCTGAATATATCCCATACCATGTTAACTTACAGTAAATAATCCTAAATACAATAACATCAAAAATATTAAAGAAAGGCAGTTCATTTTGCATAACCCTTTCTGAGCATTAATCTAATTTTAAAATACTAAAAGTAGTATAGTATAATAGCATAAAGACTATCATTTGTGACACTTAGATTAACAGCTATGCTGTTGCCCTTGTAGCCTAATAGCTAACTTATTACCATATAAATAAAACTTTAAGCATTACTCTAATTTAAAATAAAAAAATAAATTGGTATAATTCCATAAAATCAGCCTCAAAAACCTTTTTTCTTTCCACTTACTATCACTTTTATTAATATAATTTAATTCAAACAGTACAATTTTATAATCAATATTAGGTGAGATGAGTATGAGTAATAAAAGTTTAAAGAGTTGGGCAAACGCGGTAAATGGCAGCAGACCTGGACCTACACTGCCTAAAGGTACCAAGCGCACATGTACAAACGAAAATATCAGTAAGAACAAAAAACCCAAGGTGGCACAACCCACAGGTTTCATGAATTTTTTGGTAAAATACTGAAGTTACATGAAAGTATCCCACTCGCAACTACTGTCATCAATGGAACACAGGATACAAGTCTTCCTGGACATAGAAATACCAACAATATGGAAAAAGTTTGGCGAAGTTCATCTTTTAAATTTTTTCTGCATGCGGTGTCTTTAACAACCCATACTATCCGCAAAGGTCAGGTAGATCTTAGGTTCAAAACCATGGAAGAAGAAAATGAAGCAGCAAAGGTCAGAGTGGTATTCAACCTTCCCAACGGTCATCATTTGGTATCAACCAAATGCACACGTTGGACAGAGTTAAAAGATATTTTTATAATTTTCATTTACCTTCTGACTACACTGGAATGCACAGGAGTCAAACACCATCTCCAAGAAGGCTTAGAAGCCTACAGAGAGATTAAACAATACGAGATGCAAAGATTCCAGTTGATACCAACCCTTGGCACTGGGAAGGCAATCACAATTATTTACTCAAACCAGGAGGTAGTGGAGGATATCACAAAAATCCTCTCACATTGCATCCTTCACTATTGATGGGAAAAATCTAACTGTTTTATGCAACAGTAGAGAGCGCATCCCCCATATGCAACCACTGCCAGGCCTTTGGGCACAAGATTCATGCTTGCCCCATAAAAGAAGGCTTGAGAGAAATGGAATTCTGTGAGGAGGAAATGGGTGAAGATGACTCAGAGTACGCCAAAATCATGGATACAACACAATCATTCAACTGGTGAGAACATGGGCAATATATAATAATTTACCCAATTTCCCTGATAGAATGAAAAATGGCCAAATAAGCTCACAAGTTGGCCGTGACCAAGGCAAAGGCCTCAGCAGAATCATCCATATCACTGGAACAGATCCAGGAAGACATGGATGAATTCAAATCAATAAACCAATCAAATCCTGTAGAAAACCAAACAACCAATCTAAACAGATTAACTTTGGCAGAACCCAATTTGGAAATAAATGAAGAAAAACTGGGGTTCAGTGCACCCCCCTGAAATTGTGGAACATAACTCATTCAGGAAGGAAAATCAACAATAAAATGCACAGAAATAATGTGGCCAATAAGAGCACACAAGTTCACTGCAATGATAAATTGAAACCAAGCAAAGCCAAGAGAGGAGCAAAAACAGCGGCAATGAAAGGTGCAGAACACATCCCAACTCCTACTCATGGTTATGCTCTCTGCAGAAGAGGTGCATTGGAGAGTAATGTGAGCAAGGGAGTAGGGCTGGGGGCCCTGCTAACCGCTCCTGAGGCGCATTGGGCGTCTCAGTAGAGATAGGGACGCTGAACATAGTGTGACTCAAGGCCTTAAAGTCCCAGGCCAAGAAGTTGAGTCTCCTACAAAACCCACCTGTGGATATCCTGGCGATACAGGAAACCCATTGTCCTCAGGGAGAGGAGGAGGCATGGGAAAACATGCTCCTCCCAACAATATCATTTTGATTGCAACACTGTGGGGTGATAGTACATGCAAACCAAAACTTTAAATTTATCAAATAAAAATTCGTTCCTGGATGGCTGCATAATCACCATAACCTTCTCATGGCACACCAAAGTGCACACAATAGCCAGTGTGTACACATCAAACTGTGCACCAGACCAAAGAGAGTTTTAAACAGCTCTAACACAACTAAATCTTCCAGCAAGCACTTTTATCATGTGAGACACGAACTTCTGGATTAACCCAGATACTGACTGATGGCCATACACAATGGAGGTACCACAAAGGCAAGTGGAACTCCGCGTACTAAAGGCTACCCTGGGACTATATGATCCACTGCCAAAAAGGCTACCCCTACTACAAAACATGACACGCCCACATGTACACAATGGTGCACTTATCTCTATGTCACGGATAGACCTGATACTCACACAAATAATTTTCCATCACCAAACTAAAAAATTCAAAACTACAAAATTCGAATTTTCCAACCATCAGCTAGTTTTGGTGTCCTACAAACTGATGGAACCAAGTACCCAAGCACCCAGATGGTGCAGAATATGCCCAGAAAGTTTAGCTGACTCAGAATTTCAATCCTGGATGGAGGAAACATCCTCAACCCAGTATTTTCAAACACCTTTATGCTTGTACCCATTAATCACCTGGGAAAATTTCAAAAAATCAACAACCCAACAAATCAAACACACAACGTCTAGAAGACACAGGGCTGTTTCTGCCATTATCAAGCACACTTTGGCAGAAGTCAACCACCTAGAAAACAACGTCCCACACACAGGGTACAGCCCTGGATGGGGTCACAGATAGGCGGAGGTTTCTGCTTGGCTAAACACCCTGATCTGCGAACACCAACACTGAGTTGGAGTTCAATACAGAGCAAGAAACATAAAAGATGGAGAAACTTACTTTATTTATTTTTCTGCCAATTTCACGCCCAGAAAAATATGATAGCTTGCACACAGGTCTGATGACCAGACAAATCCATAGCGGAAACACCCAAAGAAGTTGCAACCAAAGTGCACAGGTTTTATATGAACTTGTATAAATCTGGACAGTCAAATCAGAAAAATCTAAAAATTCCTCACAAGTGCATATATCGATACGCAGCTCAAAATAATATTTTAATTAACCTAATATCACATGAGGAATTATGGAAGTTGTACGCGGTACACCAAGAGGGAAATGCCCTGGACTTGATGGGATTCCCTATGAATTTTATATAAAATATTTCACTAACATATCTAATATTCTTCTAGCTTCCATGAAAAAGTGTGTTATTGAAACATGCCTTCTACCTGGAGGCAAAGAAGCCTACACTGTCACCTTATTCTAAAAAGAAGACAGACTAAACCTTTCCAACTGGCGCCCAAATTCCCTAACCAACACAGATACAAAAGTTTTTACAAAAATATGGCTAAACAACTAGGAGAAATGGTAACTGATGTGATATCCCCATCACAATATGGAATTGTTACAAGAAGATCCATATAGGATAAAATCCACACAGTTGCAAATGTTTTCCAGTCCAAAACCTCTGGAGCGCTTGTCTTCTTGGACCAACAGAAGGCATACGACAGGGTGAACTGGACCTATCTTAGGACCTGCCTTCAAAAATTCAAACTCCCAAATAGATTCATAAACTGGTTGATGATGTTCACAGAGTCAGCCACCATGGCTGTGCGTGGAGCAGTCTCTTAACTAACCCAGTCATCCCACAGAGAGGACTCAAACAAGGAGACCTCTTAAACCCTCTACTTTACAATTTTAGCCTGGTTCCTCTAATCCGGAATAAAAACACACTTCTCAAGGGAATTAATGTCAAGGGCCAACCACAAGTCAAAATGATGGCCTTCGCTGATAACTGTGTGGTGGGATTATCCAAAAATCAGGATGCTTGCAGAATTAAGAAGATAATATAAGACTATTCAGCCATAAGTAACGCATCACTTAACACTGAGAAAACGAAAATTATACTCCTGGGAAAATATAAGACCCAATGGACGCCATCTACCCAGGGACAACAAACTAATACAACATCAAGACTCCTCACCAGACATAGGAGGCGAAAATCAGCAATAACCCCACTGAAACTTCCCTTCACCACCAAGATGACAGCTGGACCTGTCCGTCACTTGGGGGTATGGCTAGAAGCAGGAGGTTACGCCAACTCCACGATGGAAAATCAACTCCTAGACAAAATAACAAAACGCATTGCCTCCTTACATGGACACCAAACAGGTCTAACAGGAAGGATCATGATAGTCAACTCTATGATTCTATCAATCATATGGTTCATGGCCCATGAAATCGCTTTCTCACCATCCTTCTTCAACACAATCCACGCCCTATTACAAAGATGGCTAAGGTCCATCCACAACCCCCCTGTACACCTCAAAACCATATTTGGCTCTAGAAGGAATGGAGGTATGGGGCTTACTAATTATGTAGAGCAAGCAACCCATATACTGGGATCCTGGATAGCTCAGGTGACTAGCCCAGATCTTCCAGATACACACTGGTCCAGAACAGCAAGATATAACTTCACATGTGCACTCTAATTATGAAACCCAGATCACCCAAACACATTAATCAAATATTTGGCATCATATCCCACAGCTGCAGGACCACACGGCACTCCTGCACATTTTAAACAAATACTCCTAGCCATGAGAAGAGCGACATGGCGGATTCACATAAACAGCTAAACCAGTCATCAAGGATGCTTAAGGCTAACTCACATACAGGAGATCAATGATCAAATAGTCACATACAATATAATAAGCAAAATCCCAAGTACCATAGCTAGGATAGATTACCTGGACCATATGGAAATACCCTACAACGTGAAGACCCAAAGAAGAGTATGGAGATACACACATCACCCTCTACTCCAAACCAGGATAAGAGCACATGTATGGAGGTGCATGAGGAGAGTATACCAAACAGCTGAACGGTTAAATGCCAGTCACATCTCATGTACAATATGTGGTCAGTATGGAAGCCTAGCCCACCATTTAGAACAATGCCCAATATAAGTGGCTGTATGAAAAGAAGCCATGCGCCTTTTACGCCAAGAAAACTGACATCCATTCAGCCTAGCAAGGAACATGTTCGCTATAATTATGGACTCTCCTATCCACCCATCTCTCAGGGCGTTAATAGTAGCAATAGCACTATGGACAATACATACAATGATACTGGAATCTTTCACGGGAGCAGCGCCAACAATCCAAGAAGCCATTCATTGCTTCCACAGCCATATATTGGGACATTTCCAAGCATGGATGTTTGGACATATGACTCCCCACAACAGAAAGACAATCAACACATGGTTCCCAATATGGTTCCTAAAATTTGATCCTTTCCTTCACACATGCTGCATCCAAGAATAAGCCAACATAACTCCCCTTCCCTACCATCCTAATCTTGGTGATCCTGGAGACAACACGAGGGGCCTTGAACCCTCTGGGGTGTCTTTAATTATCAAATTTCATTAGTTTTCTCACTATATTGGAAGTGCTTGTCCCTGGTCGACCTTCCCCAAATATAAGAAACTCATCCTAGGAGGACACCTTGGGTTACTGAGAATGCCAAGAAAGAGGCTGTTTGAGGTTTCCAGTGAGTCTTGTGGTAGGCCAATTTATGAATAATATGTCTAAGCGTGACAATAGGTATACCGCTGGCAGGGTGATGAATAAATCACATAAGCAATTGAGGCCACTTCAGGTAGCAGTAGAAGAGAACTTGTTTGATGAGGATGATTATGACCTTCATAATGTTTGTCTAGTGCCTAATATGCACAAAGAAGATCCCCTGAGCAGCAAGTCAGCCTCACAAGTTAAGTGAGCTGAGGTCAGTAAGCTGACATATAAAATTATTAAGAAACTCATTTGGCTAACAAAAACTTTTAAAATAAAAGTAAGTATATAACTAAAAATCAGAATTAGGAAAATATTATAGTTTTCCTAATGTCATAGCAGTTTAAGATTTTAGAAGCAAAGTACTTTAAGCATATATACATCATTTTATTCAAAGTATAATATTCTATAAGAGAACCCCAATAAAAAAATGAGTACAATAAGATAATTTATACAAGCACTTGTATTCTATATGCACTTAATTTTAGATAAGGGTTATTACTGGAAAACAGCATTTTAGAAAAAAATTCTTGAAGAGGATAGTTTTTTATTTTGGTCAAATATATACCCAAAAATTAGTATTCAGTTCCCTATCACTATCATGGCCAGCCATATCACTACTAAATAATCTATTTGAAGTCTATAGGTACTAACTGCATTACAGTAATTCTTTTAAAGAATAAGAGTTTAAATCATAAAACACTTCAATGTTAGCTATATTGAATCAATGATGGAATCCACCATCACTCTGTATAAGTATTTATACCCATTCAAATTTAAATTTTAGTATAGTAAATAGTACATATAATAATCAAGATACTTATTTCAACTCCTCCAATTTTGGGATTTTTAGTAAAACTTTACTAAATTAACCAAGTTCATGCTATTTTAACACTATAATAACTAATTTCCAATAACATTTACAATCCTATCATTGATTTTTGGCTTAGACTTCCTTTCCTGAACAGGGATATTCATTCCTAATTTTCTGGAACCATTTTATCTCAGTACTAAAATTAGACGAGTTTAGATCTATTTAATGCCCTTTTATAAAAGATGCTATGTACTAGACTTGAGTTAAGGTATGTCATCTTATATTGATGGGTTTTAATCAAGTAGCCACTTGAAACCTATTAAAAGAATTGTATTACTAAGAGAATGAGCTTGGCACCTGAAAGCTTGGTAGGTCTGATTCAATTTAAATTTATAAGCAATATTTTACTTCACTTTTTGTTTCGGTTGCTAATGCAGAGATATATTAAGATTTGTTGAAATCCTAAAAAAGTTGCTTGCAGGTGCTTATCTGCAGGATTTTAAACAATGTAACAGATGTGGGAGTGCCAAAATAATTAAAGCTGCTTATAAAATTTAAGACTATAAAATAAACCACAAATATATTTTACCCTAATAAGTTGGATGGGTATTTTAAACAATACTTTATTAAATTATTTCCTCCCAGTGCTCGTGGTACTCAGAGGCTGATAGTGGGATGTGAGTGTCATGGAGCATGCTGATAATAATGATAAGAATGACCTGGAACTCTGGATGAGTTACCACCTACAACTCAAGCCAGAATGCCACAGGCACAGCTATTCAACGTGACATGTTAAAAATGTATAAGCCAGCCATGAAGACCAGCCAGGGGGTGCTTAGACCAGGGTTCATTGCACTTTTCAAATAAAATAAGCACTTAGGACCAAAATTTGGGATTTTTATTATTTTTATTTTAATCTTAGAAAGGGGAAATTTTATGAAAATGGAGTGACGGCAGTATCTGTTAAGACTACTGCTTATAAGCTCACTGGAGAAAATTGTGACTCATGCACAACTGCCATTGGGAATAAACACATAACAATTCAACAAATTGGCCCACAAGACCTATTTTGTAACCACTTGGGTCCAGACTGATCAGCTGAATTCATTTTTATCTCTTTACTAAAAACTAATTATTTTGTTGTGTGCATGCATTTTTAGATGGTGGCAACATTTTGGGCAGCTGGCAGGTAGCACCTAGGGCCAAGCAACATAAAGCTGTACCCAGTTGGTGGGAATTGTGTTGACTGCCCCTGTACCTGTAGGGGACAGGTGTGGCATGGATGTAATAGTGGGATCCCAGTAGGTTTGGGGAGTTTTGCTCAACTTTGCCACTCCTGGCAAACCTTCTGAATATTTTTACCAGCTTAGTGGAAAATAACTCTAGGGGAACTGCAACCCTCAGGGGGTACGCTGTGACCCACCTCTCATCCATCACATGGGCTAAATTGCCCTGGATTACAAGAGGCACTGGTGCCAGCTTCTGTCCCGTTTTAAAGCAGAATGGAAATTAATCCCAGTCTAGTTAGAGAGGTTTCTGCCCAATACTTACAGTAAGATTGGATTCAGTATAGGCAGAGGGTATCAAGGTTTTGGCAAAAGGATAAACTAGCCTATCAGTACTTGCAAAAATCTTTTCACCCTGATATAGCTTAATTCTGGGCAATAAATCAGCAGCAGATATGATAAATCCGTGTGGTAACAATTTAATATAATTTATCCAATCAGCTGCCTTGAGACTATTTTCACCTCAGCCAATCACAGGAGTTTCTATTTTTAATTGGTGGGTAAAATTCCTTCACCCTTTGGAACCCCTTCAGGTCTATACAAGGGGGTATGTTCCCTTGGGAGGTAGCACTAAATTTAATGCAGTGCGTGGGAAGACTTCCCCATCAGTTAGCCTATTCTACCAGGGGTTTGAGGTGACAATATTAACTCGATTTAAGCTATCTGACTGAGGGTGAGGAGTAAAAGTATAACTTCAATCTAACCTATTCCACCAAGTGTAAGAGCGCAAATTATTAGTAAAATTTAAACTATCTGACCTTGAGATATTCTTATCAACTAGTTGTAAATCTAATTGTCTGACAAGATCTTTAGACATCTGGTTTACAATTCTTAATTGTCACACCCCATGTAAAATGTGATAGGGTCAGTTTAAAGTTTAGCTCTAGAAAATTACTCATGTACGTAAAGTTAACTCCTAATTGACCCAACTGAAGGAATGGATATCATTGTTTAAAGGATAATTGAGTTGTGCTGAAAAGTTTTGTCACTAATAATATTTCCATTATGCTCTTATGCGCCTTGAAGATTCCTTCGTTGCATACCTTTACGTGTATTTTTATGGGCGCCTTGGCGCCTTATCCAATTTATCCTTTTTACAGATTGCAAAATTGATAGGCCTGCCCTATAAAAAATAAGTATACGTTTGTACTGGAGTTCATATAGAACCCTTACTTTAATCTCTTAACCGCCAACATTATATGCAACTTTAACTTCAAATTATCTCTTCGGATTTAAGCAGTATTTTATCAATTATAGGATTCGTTTCCAGATCCACCTTCGGCCTTAATCCTGCTTCTAACGATGGTATCCAACTTTACTCTTGACGCCAATTCATAGCTTAGTTTTATTCAAAGGAGTATACAAACTTTATATCCTTTAAATATTAATTGCAAACTTAGGACAGTATATAAAACTATCGCCATCCTTAACCTTAAGTTAATTGCGTCTACGATTCTCTTTTGAATGGTTTCGTTAGCCTTTAATGGGCTTCTACGTTTTCTTGTCTCCGGTCAAAAAATCATTAGCTGTCTGCAAGGCTTAATCCATAATTAGGTTAGATACTTTTTGAGACCTAGGGTAAACGTCAGTTTTCCAAACACGCAAGCTTCAAATTTGGCGTTTTGGCTATGATTTTATAGTTTGTCAAGGATGAAATCAAGAACTTTAAGGGTATACCAATTAATATTAAAATTTATTGATAGCTATACCCTTTCTAGCACGATTCAACTAACTTAGCTTCCAAAGTAAATATAATCTAGTTGTATATAGTTTATTAAAGATATAAGATGGAAATTAACCATAACTATCGCTTACATACGGATAAAATCCCCAGCTGCTCCCTAGAAGGTATGAAAGGCTCATAAAAGAGCCAAGTTCCGCAGTAAACTTTAAATTTCGAGTTCAACGCGTTTTCCAACTGGCTCAGCGATCCACTTAAAATACACTTAGTTGGATTTAAAAAACCTCTGCATCATGGCCTTTTGTTTGAGAGATGGCGGCGTGCGACTCTTGCGAGACTTTGGCGGGGAGGCTTTTGTATGGTTTGTAGTGAACAGTTCGGCTTCCTGGTCAAAGGAATCCTGCAGCTTTTTCGCTAGGTGATAATCAAGATGGTCAGGATACTTAGCTAGCCCAATATACTGATTACATTGGGGACAAAGTGCTGTTGAAGGTGGCTCCGGGGATACCTCAACAACTTTGGTTCGCTTTTTAGGTGGCCCTTCAGGTGAGGTCTTGTGATCGGGGCTGCAAAGTTGAAAAAAGCTTAATATACTCTTGCTCTTGCCATCCAGCTCCTCCATTGCCCCAACCGAAACGGCCAACCGGGAACACGGAAACAGTGAACCAAGCACCGGCTGGCAAACATGCAAGGCTCTTCGCCAAAGTTGAGTGGGATCGGCTTGAATGGAAAAATAGGGCGGCATGGAGCCTGACTTGGACTTTCCCTGACCCTCACGCTGCCCAGGAGCAAAATAAGTTATGGTTAAAGTGCGAGGCCAGCGCATGGGCTGGGTTTGGTCCATCAATCGATCCAATAACTCTGTGGAAAGCATCCGCAGCCAGCCCTCCAGCTGTTCAACCTTGGAAATGGGAGGCTGCAGAGACTTGGCCGCCATCATGGACTTGGAGGCCTGGGACGGGGTGACTGGCTCCGAGTTCTTCCCTCTTGCAAAATCGTACAAAAATCGGGCCGTCTCCTCACCAAGCGCCAACGCCAGCTCCTCCAAGGAGTGGCCTCTTAAGATCAATCCCATTCATAAGCCAAGTACCTTAACTGGCCAACCGTTGAGCCAAAGCTGGTCTGGATCTGCTCACCCAGCTTTCCGCCGAGACCAGGAACTTTACTGATTGGCAATTCTTTCAAACGGCTCTCCGTATGACATTCGAGAAATGTTGTCTAAATGAATTTAAGTCAACATACCCTAGAGCCAAAGCAAAACCTGCTGGTTGGGTTTATTCATAGCCGACCCGATCTTGGCTAGATACTTGTTGTGCGCAATGCCTTAAAATTAGCCAGCTTGCCACCCATAATACCGGCCGAGCAGGTGGGTTTGAGCTGGCTCAAAATCGTGCCCCGGATCCGCGCTACAAGGGTGCTCCCGGTATGCAGTTGCTTCTGCCGCCAATACTCTTCGGTGCTGGCCAAAGCCGGGAGCTCATCTGAAGCGAGAGTACACACCCCTTCCCATACAAGCGGCGGAGTACCGAAGGGGCTCGGCGAATCTCTCACCTCTTTTAAAATGGACGCGTTAACCTGATCCGTCAAATCAAGGTAAGCTTCGTCTAAAGGGGTTGAACATAAAAAAGACCCAAAGGCTTATTTACCCACCGAGGCTTTTTGTAAAACCGGCGAGAAGGTCTGAAGCAACTGCATAATGGACAAGGAAGCCCGGCGGTAGGGCGCAAGCGAGGCCTTAAACGTAGACTTATCGGGATTCTCGTGATAAACCTCGCGAGCGCCATCTTCTTCCAACGAAAGCGTGGGGACGTGGACTAGCTTTATCTCGGGGCACAAGGCTCGAGCCTCCTGCGGGGAGCAATGCCGCTGAACCCCCTGGGCGCGCGCAGCGCAATTGACAGCAATAAGGCCATTCCACTGGCGAACTGCTAACGGATGTCGCCTGCAAGGCCCAACCGGTTTTGTTCTAGCGTTGCGTCTCAGCATCTCCAAAAAAATCTAATAATCACCCTGGACAACTGTCCTTTAAAAATACTTACCAACCTGGCAATAAAAGCAGTCTACAATCAAGGTTAGGTTTTGTCGTTTTAAGGATTTATGAACATATCCTCATAAGAAGAGCGTTTAAAAAAGCCTAAAGGGAAAAGCTTCGAGCAGCATCGTATAAAGCCCAATAATATCCATAGGTGCAGTTAAAGATAAGGGCTCCAAGGCAAAACTTTAGCAAAAAAGGTGGCTCGATATCTGACCTAAACTCCGTTAACAATTCACTCCGACCCAACCATTTAAACGTAAGGGTCGAGAATATCACCTGACGCCAGCTTTAATGCCCTAACCCACAAAAGCCAAACCAACCCAGATTTACCAAAACGCAGCTCTAACCAGTTTAAGCCTAAAGTGGCTGGAAATAAAATTACCCAGATCAATATGGGCAACGCATCGCGATGCCGACAATATCCTTTGTATTCTTTCGATTTCACTACCGAGGGTATCACTTCCCATGCTTTTAAGCTACTGACGCTCCGCTAAGCCAAGAGGGTAAGATTGGGCTCCAAATTACGTGAGAAGCGATCTGGCGTATTGGCGCCTCGATCAGCTTTGACGCGTAGCGTGCGATGCACGATAAACGATTCGGAACGGTGCATGAAACTGAATTTATGCAGGTTGGAACTGATCCGCGAAAGTTGATCTAATTTATTTTATTCAAGGTGGGGGTCGACCTTGGATCAAATATACCATACCGGTTTGGGATAGGAAGTGAAAATATATGGATGATAAACCCTGAGTACTAGGGGTAAAGACTTCCTGTGCATGATCTGATAGGCTAGGATTATATGATTTAACTTCGCCGATTTGTTTGGCTATATGAGGCATGGTGTGCGAAACCATATGCATTGCTATCCTCTTGCCAAAGATTTTTTTAATTTCTGCCAGGGAAAGATTTGAACCTGCATTGCGGGGCAATAGTAGGATACATTCCCACTACTCTACCACCCTAAATTATTTAATTTATCCTTTTTGTTAGGTTAGGCTTACCATCAGGGACTTTGGGCCAGGTTATGCTTGGTACCTAAATTCCTATAGGTTCTAAATTAATATAGAATCTCCAAAGTTTTATAGGCTCCTATTCCCACATTACCTACCAGATCTTATGTTTAATAAAATAGGATACTTTGCCAAGATATCATGCAACTGAGCCATCAAAATGGTAAGGAATATGCCATAAAATTGTCCCAATTTGTATCAAAATTTCATGGAAGATTCCAATTCCCAAAATGTAATTCCCTAAAAAGCCCAAACTTTAAAAACCCAATTCCATCATTTATTACAGCAGCTAGCCCATAATTTATCTCAAATTTCCTAAACAAGGTTTCCAAAAAGCAATTCCACTTTAGTTTTAGATGATGGAATCCTGAGTGATGAGCACACCTTTTTTTAAAAATTTTATAAATAAAGTAGCATAAATTAAGGGGTGACCAATAAGTCATATGCCATCATCCCTTCAAATAAAAAAAACTTAATAAAAATTTTACAGTGACTGTTCCCTCCTATATCACAAAGTTTGAAAGTCTCATGCAACCTAGAGGTTTGTCCAATGGAGACATTATTTCATTAATAGTTCTTGTAATCCAAGCCCAGTTTCCAACAAGTAGGCCTGAGCTCTCAAACAAGAAATCCTGGCCAATTTTATCTTGAAATTTCCTATTTTATAAAATATTGAGACCACTTTTTTACCTTTCACAGGCACTCCATAAATCAAAAGCATTTTGCTGATATTCCCATGTATCAGATAAGTTAATTTCCCCTTACCACCTAGAGACTTAGTGCCTTTACTAATTGTATTTACTTGATTGGTTCCTTAGGACCTGTGAGCCCTTATTTTTTTAGTACTAGTGGTGCCCAACCCAAAAGAGGGAGCTGCCATGCATCTTTATTCACAAATGGGCCAAACAAAGGTATTATCATAAATTAAAAAAATTCCTAATATAGCCCCTAGGTTATCAGCCTAGAAAGCCATATCAGATGGTGAGGAGGCTTTGGGGAAGCATTTGTCTGGTGCCCGCTTTAGCTGGAGAACCATGGCAGACAGCATTGGGGTGGGAGCATCAGTGACATGAGGCATAAGGAGGTATAATTGGGGGTTTTCTTCATTAATGAGGCTGGCGGTGTCCATCACCTCAATGTATTGGGCAAGTTGATGCTCAGCAAAATTGATGAGAGCTGGCACACAAGTAAATGACTTGATGTGCTGTTGGGTTTGGGGATAATTGGGGTCAAAAAGAGAAGTTTTTGCTGCATTGATGCAAGCACAGCTTGCACCAAAAGAAAGCTCATCAATTTTGTACTTTGCATCTTCCTCAAAATCATGAGGAAAATTGGGGATAGGAATACCCTCAACAAGGGGCTCCATTGCCCCATGGAGTTGCTGGTGGAGGAGGGTGTTGGCTGGGGCAGCTGCAGCCACAAATGCAATATCATTGATATTTTTATAAATGGGAAACCTGTTTTTTGGATGAAAATGGCAGGAATGTGATTTAGGAGGGTCAATGAAGAACTCCTCCAAAGCAAAATCAGGTTTCATGTGGCATGGCTATCCATCCTCCTCAATCCATTTGAGAGCCTTGAATGGATTGAATTTAGCTAGCGCTGGGCCAGCCACCAGAATTGGGGCTGTGGCCAGAGCTGATTGGCCATATGCTGTCAACCATGGCAGCTCAGCTGAAACTGGTTCAGCCATCGACTCAGGATTCTATAATCTGGTCAAATTTTCAAAATTTTTAAACTTTTTTAAATTTTGATTGGCTGATTCTTTCAAAGCAGTACCAGAATTCCCCAATGTTGGGGGCGGGAGGATTGAGCCCCATTCAAAAAATTGGGGTGAGGCAGCCACCAGAGCAGTGCCTGAGCCCTGAGCAGCGGACGCAGAAGAAGCAGCAACTGTGGGGCACTTGCGCTTTAAGTGGTCAAGCTTGAAGCATAAGGGGCAAATGGCACAGTCATTTTTGATGCGCGCCCAGAATGGGTGATCAGGGGCGGATCTGATCACAGTGTGGGGGGAATCATGAGGTGAGAGTTGTGATGAAATGGGTTGATCATTGCATAGGCGTGAGGCCCTGCCAACTGATCTGCCCCATTGGGAACCACAAACTGCAACATGGGGTCTGCACCATAAATGGCCAAATCCTTCATGAGCTTGTGGTGGAGGCATTTGGGGGAAAGAAAAGAGGGCAATCCAGCGAACTGGACCACCAAAATGGCCTCATCCAGGAGCCAGGTGCAAACAGTGGGAATGGGAATTTTTTTATAAATGATTTGCAGCTTGGCTGCTGCTGCATTGGCTTCTGAATGGAAGCTGAGGTCAAAATACCCCTTAAAGGGGTGGAAGTCAATAAAACTGGCAGGTTTGAAAACTGCCATGGCCATCTCAATGATGGCTGCACTTGCATATGGGAAAAGATTCCCATATTTGACCCAGAGGCCAAAATGCAAATTGCTCCATGGGAGCACCGCCTGAGAGCTAGTGAGGTGGTGGGCCAAGTCCCAAGGGGGACATAACGCCCGGTAGCATTGGGAGGGCTAGCAGAGCCAGCCTGGGTGCACTTTGGTGGCAGCTGAAAGACGCCAGATGGCGGTGCACCACCACCCCAAGCTGGGGCAACAGGCATCAATTGCATTGACATCGGTAAGTTTTGGCTCAATTGAGCGGTTGTTTTTTGTATTTTTTTAAAAAATCTGAATTTTGCTTCGATTTGGGTATCAAAGCAAAAGAAAGATCCTGTGAGCCCTTATTCCAAAGCAAATTTGGGCTCATTGTCTCTGAAATATTAGGCCAGTGCTTTTACATTATAGTATTGTCACCAAACATTTAAGAAATTTCATTCTACTTCTTTATTGCATCAACCCCTGATCTATTGGATGGGTTATATTTGCTGGGCCTACAGTATTTTGTTTTGCATATTCTTTACCTTGCAATGACCAAAGTTTCCCAGACACTGATCCCTACCATGAGCTGATCGTTGCCACTATTGTAAACCCAATTTGAGCACTGTTGATGCCTCAGCATTAAAAGGTTGAGAAATTGCATATTACACTAACATTGGCTCCATCTTGTTTGACAATATAATAAGTCAAAAAACTGGAATTCCATTTACAATTGGTGTTACTTAGCCAGCCCAATGAAGGTGTGCCAGCTTCTCAACCAAAAGATTGTCTTGATAAAATTTGCCCAAGTTTTTGGTGATCCTTTCATTTCCTCATTCAATAGCTTCACAATTTTTAGTGCTAGGTTCCTGATATTATTATAGTTAGAGGAGCTGTTTGATTAATTTATTTTGGACACTATGACAGAAGCTGCACTTTGATCTCCACCTCGCCATATGAAATTGCCGTTGTACTTTTTATGGGCCTTTACCTTGCAACCCTACTGAAGTTCCATAGTACCAGGTTCCATTGTTTCTTTTTGTCTTCTTCCATTTTAACCTTGCTATTTGTAAGTTACATTCAAGCCATGTAGTCCCTTGCATCAGACACTTTAGACCTTACAGTTATGGTTGATTGTCCAGCTACACTTTTGACAATGATAAAATCCTACTGAAAGCATTAAGTATGATATGTCTTCTACATCCAGTTGCAGTAGCAACCTTCCCTGTGTGCACCAGTAGATTCTGTTACCTTAACAACATATGCATATTTGATTGGGACCATCTAGTACTAAAAAAACATATGCATATTTGACCTCCCCACAGCCTGGTGTTTCCACAATCCTGAATTATCATTTTATTTAACTGAGGCAAGCTGACCAGGGGACAGGCATTACCAAAAGAAAGAAACGACATGAAACCTGAACAGGGTCAACTCTGTCAAAGAAAGTTTTTCCACCTCCAGATCGGGACTCAAATTTTTCTGGTTACATCATGGGTAAGGTTTTCGTGTTATTAGACCTACTAACCACCAATAGCTTCCTTTGGCTTGCACCCCAATCAATGTGCAAAGGGCAGATATTGAACCTACAACCTTCAGGTTGGTAGCCGTACACCCTTACCAACTCGCCTTCCACCCCTTAATCCTGCATTATCATGATATTCTTCTATATAATCAGGATATTATAACATACTCTTGCAGTGAATTAAGTAATCTTTTTGTATGAAGCTTTCCAATTGCAGTACTACATGTAAAAAAATTCCAACTTCAAAAATAAACCATAGGCAGAAATACAATTCCATAATACTTTCTATAATTATTTTGGTAAAAAGAAAAGGGCGGTGTTTGTAATAAGAGTGTCTATAACTCTTATGTTCCCAGCGTGGTAGTGCTCAGTGCATAGGCCCAACGCCAGGGAACTAGCCTTTAGAATAAAAATCATTATTGCCCAGCAGAGGGTGCTGAAGCAATAATAACTCAAGCAAAGAAATGCAATAAATAACCAGCCAAAAACGTTGCAGTGCACACTGAGAGAAGGGGTAAATGACCCAGGTTGGAGGGTACCTGGACGAATTAATGGTGCATGAGGTGATAATCTTACTGTGTCCAAAATGGCAAGTTTAATGGAGCGTGAGACCTCCTCAAAGGGGTCTGCACACAAGATCATTCAGAATAACATTTTTAAAAAAATGGTAAAAATGGGGGAATTTTTTTGGGAAGTTGACCAACAAGGAATGTTGGTCAAGGAAAACATATTTAAACTTGGATGGGGGAATAAGGGGTTTGCTGCAGTGGGCCCAAGCACTGACTCACCAATAGGGCAACGCTACCATCCAAATTAGTTGAATAAGCTGAAACCAACTTCACTTGAGTGATCAATTGAAGTTGGATTTGACCCAAATGCATTGTTTCATAAATGGAACGGGTTTTGAAACCCCGTTCCTCAACAAACTGAATGGAAACATCTGCATTAATTTGGTAGACCGTCCATTTTAATGCCTGGACTGATGTAAGGGGCTGGGCATTTGGCACCCCACTAGTACCAACCTGAGCATATTTTGCCCATACCCAGAGTTAGTCTAGGGTATGCTTCAGGTCTGGGAGGCCCTGTAATTTCACCTTCTGGGCCTCCTGGCACCCAGCCTTACCCTTGGGGTTGGTCTCCACTATGATGTCATGGGACCATGATAGTGTTGCTGACCATCAAGGGCTTTGAGAAAGGATGTGCTAGCTATTTAAACCATATAAAAAAAGCTCACAGATTTATAGAAAGGTACTAAATTGACATGTTCTTATAAATAAACCTTATCTAAAATCTTGTATGATTAATGGAATAGCCTGCTATGAGGAAGCTTTCTACAACTAAGCTGCTAATTTGATAAAGTTTTGATGTGGAAAAAGTTGTTGGAATTCAGGCTGGTTATATGCTCGCTGGTGCTTTTTGAACATGTAATGGACTAGTTCCTTCCAGTGATGGACAAACTTATTGTGCAATACCAAACAGTTAATAGTCCATAGACTGGATAAAACACCAGTAGTGTTCTGAAGCTCCACATACCACTATGAAAATGTTGAATCAAGCCTTAGATAAGAGTTAAGATAATACTGAACCTTAACAATGATCATTGTACCCAGGTGAGAGCAAATAGAGATTTCCTCAGGTAGCAGAGTTTGTTATCCTGGAAAAAGGTGTTCATCATAGTGATAGTTCAATAAAATTGAAATTCAAAGGAATTTTGTAAGATATGTTTTATTGAGCCAACTGAGTAAGAACACAGAATAGAGGGATAAAAACTACTCAATTCTTTTTTATATTATGTTAATAATAAGTTCTTAGACTTATTTAAGTCTTATATTTTTATTAGTCTACAATAGTTGATAATTGTGATTTTAAATATAGGAGTAAATTATTGGGGTTTGGTTTAAAATGTGATAATTATTAATGATGTAAGAAAGAAGTGGCAATGATTATCAATTGCTATTATTCCCAATTCAGAAGGCCTATTTTTTGATACAATGGTCTGGTTTTGATCAAGTTGATTTTTGATAAAATTGATCAAAATTTGGGTCCCTTTTTGGTCCAGTGGTTAGGATTCCATGCTCTCCCCATGGCAGCCAAGGTTTGATTTCTGTAGGAGTGCCACTCTTTTTATAGATTAATTTTGTATGCAAAACAGGTGAATTACTCCATTTCAGATCCCCTATAAATAAGGGTTCTTTTTGAGGCTTGCATTGGAGGGAATCTGACATTAATGCCAGATCAAAAATTAAGTAGTTCTGGATTTTCAGGGCTTGTATTTGTCAGATGCCTTGAAAGTATAAAAGGATCTTGATTTATTAATAAACGTTGCCCCAATTGTGTGGCTTCTTCAATAAAATTATTAGTTTTCTTATTAGAATTATTGTTTTGTTTTTACTAATAATTCTAATAATAACAATGTGATGGCCAGGAACATCCTGGACCGTCACAGCAACTGAATTTAAACAATATATTTTCAGGAGGAGAAATTCTCTCACCTGTGGGAATAAATGGTTTAAGGGGTTCTATAAATTATATCTAAAATAAAAATTTTACTAATATTAAAAAGAGCTGTATTTTATACGTTTTTAATTATGTTAGACTTAGGGGGCAAAATGAAAACTCTCTCAATATCTCAATATTAGTATTTAAATTTTATTGAAGGTTGAAGTGAAAGAGGCGCGAATTTTAGATTAGGTTAGGAATTACTAGATTAGAGAATATTGGGTTTTGACCTATCAGAGCTCTCAAGACTAGCCTTTCTTTAATGGAATGGCCAATGGAGGGTTGATGGCAGGCAGGACAAATCCCTGAGGTAAGGATTTGATATATTTGACCCAATCATTAAGTGGGAAAACATTTGCATCTTGTGAGACCCCCTACAAACCTATAAAGGGGGTGGTATCAACCTAGGTGTGTGAAGTAAACTATAAGTGGCCTGGGGAGAAACCCAGATGGACTCCCCTGATTTTGCCGCATGGTCGGTGCAATCTGACTGTCCAAACTCATGCTATTTGACCAAGCATCATTATAAAAGTATTACTCCAATTTGAGGGGTTCCACTAAGAATAAGCCAGGGCCTTTTGGCTGATATTATTGTTATTTACATCTAAAACACTCTCTAACAATAATGGACTTCTAATTATCTAATATTTCCTCCTTCAAGAGTGTTAGGGGGTGAATAAAGGCTTAAGAACTGGCAATGGACTCAGTTGATGGTAACTCCAGAAGCAAGGGATTTGATGGAGTATTCATCACCTCACTTATATGTGACTACAAAAAGTCCCTCCCAGATAGACTCAGCTTCTCACTCCTGAGTGATCCAATTGTGGTAATACAACACCAAGTCTGATACTTGAAAGGAAGGAGGAGAGGCCTGGCTCTCATTAGTGGCTTGATCTTTTTAGTGACAGTCTTTGAAAAGTTAGTCATAGCCTCTTATTGTAATTGTATGATGTGCTGAGCCAGCTTATTTATGGCCTGTTCAGGGTCAGTCCTTTCAGAGAAAATATCCTTGGCTAATAAAGCTGGAACCCCAGGTTCACGCCCATATAACACACGGAAAGAGGATATTTTAAGGGTGCAATGGTAACTATTATGATAGGCCATGAGCTCGCTGGTTAGAGATCCCAGTGAAGATGGTCTGAATTGGCCATTTTTTGGAGTATAGAGACTAGGGTTCCATTAACTCTTTCTACAGCCCCATTTGTGGATGGGTTGTAGGGGGCTGAGAAGATTTGTGTTCCCATGGAGGTGGCGAGGAGCTTTACCACTTGGGAGGTAAAGTTTTTCCCATTGTTGCAAAGGAGAACCTGGAGGCAACCATGCCGCGTGAAGATGTGATGATGTAAGAAAATAGCATTGGCTTAGGCAGTTTGAGCGGGGAGAGCCGCAGCTTCAACCCATTTGGTGAAATGATCAATTCCAACTAAGATATAACAATTGCCCCTTGGTAATCTGAGGGAGAGGACCTACCACATCCAAACTTATGATGTAGAAGGGTTGTTGGGCGTCATAGGTTAGTACTGATAATGGGTCTTGAAGATGTATTGTTTTTTTACAGGTCAGACAGGCATACAGGACTTCAGATATGGTCTCCATGATGCCCTCACAGTAATACCTCTCTTTAACCCACTCATAGGCTTTTTGGACTCTGCCATGGCCCATGGTTGTGTGTGACTCCAGGATCACAGGTACTTGCTCTGATGGCCTTAAATAAAACCAGTTTACTATGACTTTCTTATATAACTTCCCACTCTCCACCTTGGTGTTGTAGGAGTGCTGAGCTAGCATCTTATGTAATGGTTTGTCTTAATCATCCCAAACGTCAAGAATCATGAGGAGATCATGTAAACTCTCTGCTTCACTATTGTCTAAGTGAAGGACTGGCAGCTGGATCAACCCATCAACATTCATGTGGCGCGTCCCAGCTCAGTGCTCAATGGTCATATCATAGTTCTGGAGCTTCAAAGCCCAGCGTGCCAACCGCCCAATGGTATCTTTCATATTCTTCAACCACTTTAAGGATGTGTGGTCAGTGATAACTTTGTAGGGAGTCCAATATAGAAATGGGCGGCAGTACTTTACAGCGAGCAGAACTTCTAGGCACTCCTTCTCAGTGAAGCTGTAGTTGCTCTCAGCTTTTGAAAGCATTTTACTGAAATAAGGCACGGGATGATCAACCCCATGCTCATCCAATTGAGCCAAGATAGCTTCAACTTTGTAGTCAAAGGCATCCATGCATGACATGAAGGACTTGCCATAGTCAGGGTGATGGAGAATAGGCTATTTTTGTAATAGCTCCTTCAGGGTCTTAAACGCAGCCTTTTGTTCAGCACCCCAATGGAAAGGAGTGTTCTTAGCCAGGAGGCGAACAAAGGGCTCTCTGAGCTGGGAAAATTTTGAGATAAAATACTTTTAATACCCCATAATGCCTAAGAATACCTGGATGTTGCAAAGGGCATTGGGCGCCAGCATCTTGGATATTGCTTCAGCTTTATCTTATAGAGGTTGAATACCACCTTGTGTGATGGCGTGCCCAAGGATATCAAGCTGCTTCTGGAAGAAAGTACACTTGGAGGGCTTTAGTTTGATGTTAGATGCCTGAACGCGTTAAAACACTTCCTTTAGGTGCATGAGATGCTCGTTGAAAGTCTTGGAGAGGACTGTGATGTCATCAAGATAGACAATCACACAGCTCAGCAAAACATACTGGAGAATGTGATCCATTGTCCGCTGAAAAGTAGCAGGCGCATTACACAACCCCTGAAGTAGTTGAGTAGGTTGGAACAAACCATCACAGCAGATAAGAGCAGACTTCTCCTGATCCTTAGTAGAAAGGTCCATCTGCTATTACCTGCTAGCCAAGTCCATGACGAAGAAGAATTTAGAATAAGAGAGTTGGTCCAGAGCTTCAGCAATGCGGGGATAGGGTAGCTATCCTTCTTTGTGATGTTGTTTAATTTGCGGTAGTCCATCACTACCCAATGACCTCCATTTTTTTTAAAAGTAGAAGAGGTGATGACAAATGGCTTTGTGAGGGCACCAACAACCCAGCCTCCAGCAGCTGTTTGAGCTCCGACAGCATCTGTAACTCCACAACTTTGGATTTGCGGTAGGGTTTAGAGCAATAGGGTGAGCCTCCCTAACATCAATAGTATGAGTCCAACCCTTCATATGCTCATAGTCATTGTCAGATTTAGAGAAAATGTCGCTATAGGCCTCAAACAGAGTGTGGACTTTGTCAAGCTCAGCTGAGTTATTTCATCAGAGATATGAACAGTAGGCAGAGTACATAAGGATTGATCAACGGGTAAGCCCATATACGCCATGGACCTAATACATTGAACTTGTTTAATCTCATCAATAGGGGCCAGCAGGCCTCTTCCAATCTCCTGATGCTTTTTTATGACCATGTCCTTCTTGGTAATATTCACCAGCAGGGGATTAATAGGTCTTTTATAGTCTGGGTCTAGCACGTCTGGCGATACTTGGAGCTCTAGAGGACTAACTCAGTCAATGCTAATTAGACGTAATAAGCAGTTGTAGGGGATTTGTAATGTAATCTTAGTGCAAACTACCCGTTGTTCATCCACCTTAATTACTACCTCTTTGGATGCATAGAAGGGGATAACCTCTAGGGCGTCCACTGAGTGAGGCAAGATTTTAGAATTTTATCCCGCCGTTGTATAGTGTAGGGATAAGGTGAAGGAGGGGTACTCAACTGTGCAAGCGTACGCTTTTTATTAAGCTCATCATTAGTCAGAATCAGAGGAACCTCATAGCTAAGCAGGGAGAGATGCCCTGCTTCAAGTTAATAATCCCTTCATACTTGAGAATTGACTGTGTACCGATGAGTAAATCATAGGTATTGTTTGCTAAGGCCTCCGCTGGAGCTGACAAGATGAGCTTTCCAAAACAAATGGACAGTGAAGAGTACGCCCCAATGGCGCAGGTGTTATTTAGGCCTGAAGTTCCAAATTTTTGATTGTAGTTGAGGTCAGGGACCGGCTTGATTTTTTAATGAGTTTGGTTAACACAACGTTTACCAGAGACCCTTTGTTGAGGATAGCCCTAACCTGCACGCCATTGACAATGACCTCCACTTTGGTTAAGGTTCCCCCCAAGTTGGGTGAAAGAGCGAGGACCTCTTTTAGATGGATAGTAGAGGCAAGTCTTTTGGCAATCTCAGAGTATTTATCTTTAATAGTGTAATGAACTGGGCTCCCAAGGCCCATCCCGCCACTGGCCCTAACATCCACCCCCATATATGGCCATACTGACTCCAAATGGTCCTGTCCAAATGGACGGCCTTGCCAGGCATACCAGGCCGAGGTGCAGTGCACTGGCCTCTGTCGCCTTGGGCCCACAGGCCAAGGTGCATCCCTACAGCCTCTGCCACCTCGGGGTTACCCAACTGGGGTGCGGCCAACCAGCCTCTGATGCCTCGGGCCACTCTGGCTCCTTCCCCTCTCACCAGGGCAAGGCCATTCTCAAGAGGATCCCGGCATGTCCAACCCCTTTCTCTCCTCCTCATCACACCGCCATCTGTACCCCCAATCCTTATTTTAAATAAATAAAATTAGATAAAACGATCAAGTGAATAGCGGCCTTTATTTGGGTAGACTCAAAGTTGGAATAGAATTTCAAAACTGAGGTCCATCAGGGCTGACCTCATATTGAAATACTACCAAAAAAGGCTAAATGAATTGTCAGTCATGGGGGGCGCAAAAGCCTCCAGAATTGATGGCATCCAGCCAACTTGATGGAGAATTGAAGGGTAACCTCAGAACAACAACCAATCAAATAACTTATTTATTCTAATTTTATTTCATTATTGACCCAAATAGGAAATCCTAATTGGAATAACGGAATTTCAACTATTGACACACACAAATCTCATAATCCCCACCTTATGAGATTCATGTAACGATCATTGATTGTTACATTATCCCCCTATAAAAACTTGGCAGATCCTGACCCAAACTGGCAGAGCAGGCAAGCAGCGACTAACAACCTAGCTGACAGAGGACCTTTTTCTGCGAGCAACTTGGGGAAATTGACTGGAAGTCCAGAGCCCCCAAATCAAATCAACGGGTACACTGAAGGTCTCCTGGTGGGCACAAGAGGCCATCAACCACCAATAGTCTGGCCCACTTCCCAAGCTCCCCATCCCCTTCATGGGAAGGCCCCACAAACCCCACAAAAAGGATTGATGGACCACGCCGATGCTTGGGACATTGGCCGTGGCCCATCTTGCAGGCTGGCTGGTAACCACAGCCCACCGAAGGAAAGGTGAGTATTGAAATAATGTAACGAACTGGGCTCCCAAGGCCCAGCCCGCCACTGGCCCCAACATCCACCCCCATATATGGCCATACCAACTCCAAATGGTCCTGTTCAAATGGATGGCCTTGCCAAGCATACCAGGCTGAGGTGCGGTGCACCAGCCTCTGTCACCTTGGGCCCCTGGGCCAAGGTGCATCCCTACAGCCTCCGTCGCCTTGGGGTTACCCAGCTGAGGTACGGCCAACTGGTCTCTGACGCCTCAGGCCACTCTGGCTACTTCCCCTCTCACCAGGGCAAGTCCACTCTCAAGAGGATCCTGGCGTGTCCACCACCCTTCTCTCCTCCTCATCGCACCACCATCTGCACCTCCAATCCTTATTTAAATAAATAAAATTAAACAAAACGGATCAAGTGAATAGCGGCCTTTATTTGGGTAGACTCAAAGTCAGAATAGAATTTCAATACTGAGGTCCATTGGGGCTGACCTCAGATTGAAATACTACCAAAAAAGGCTAAATGAATTGTCAGTCATGAGGGGCGCAAAAGCCTCCAGAATTGATGGCATCCAGGAAACTTGACGGAGAATTGGAGGGGAACCTCAGAATGACAACCAATAAAATAAATTATTTATTTTAATTTTATTCCGTTATTGACCTGAATAGGAAAATCTAGTCAGAATGATGGAATTGCAACTATCGACACACATGAATCTCATAATCCCCACATTATGAGATTCATGTAATGATTGTCAATTGTTACAAATAGACTGAAGTGTATACAAACTCTGAGTGGGCCATATCATTGTGGCAATAAGCTGATCAGCATCACTGGAGTGTCAATGACCTGGTCAGCAGCACTGGCAGTGTGAATGACCTCAAAACCCCTCAGCACTTGATGAAGATAAGTTCTGCGGGATATCCTAGCCCAATTCACTCTCTCCGGGTTCAACCTGTCAGGTACCTCCACTTCATCTAGGGCACCTAAAAGATCATGACCAACATCTTCACAATCTCCTTCAGATTTTTCATTGGAGGGGTTGTCAATGAATTTCAGGGATTCAACTGGCTAAAAAGTACGTTAAGGGCTATCTTTGCTGCAGGAGCGTCCCTGGGAGTGCTCATCTACCCTATTAGCTACAAGAGGAGGCGCTGTAATTGGAACAGCTCTACATTTGTCCTTTGTAGTAGTAGGTTTAGGCTGCCCCATAGTCATAGGTTTTGGACTAGGGATGGTCAGAGGTGAGGCTGAGGGGGGTAGAGATAGCGCCTTTGTGGTACGTGACTTAGAGGCACTTTGGAAGGCCGCTCTGACGAAGTAGGGGAGCAAGGCAAAGTGATAGCTAACTTCACTGGCTGAACTTTAAATGCTGAAGATGGAGGAGAGCACTGCCCAATTACTGTTAGTATCCTCTGCCTATCTGCACATGGAGGAGGCGCATCTTATTGCTGCAGCTCCGCAGGAACAGTTTTAAAGGGAGACAGCCATATAAGAGGCTGGAGGGGTATGCGTGGACTCTCGCTTAGGAGCTCCAGGCATAGCATCATATTCATAAAAGTCAGTTACCGCTAGCAGAGCCTCCTTTATATCCCATATATGTTGGAAGAAAAACTTTACGGAATAAATATGTATTGATAAAGAGGGATGGGACGCCAAGCCAGCCAAGATAGTAGCAATAGCATCATCTAGAGGTAGCATGTTAGCAAACAATAGAGGTTGAGCTTCACTATAGAATCACATAACAAAAGAGGTAATCGACTCTCCCTCTTGCAGGCTAAGGCACATAAAGTCCCATGTTTGCCTTTGTAATAATCTGTGTGGAGCCAAATATCAATAGCGCTTGCTTAACCTCCGCCCAGGTGCTGAGGTTGACCATATTAGGGACCATTATATCTTGAGTCATATGACTCAAGCAGGGGAGGATGTATCTTATTTTTTGCTGGTCAGTCGCTCCTTCCATCAATGATTTATAAATAAACAGGAAGGAGGCAATACTGCCCTTACCAAATGTAAACTTGTCTCGGAGAGGGGTTTATGATTGATAGGGAGTCCCCATAAAGGCCTTAAGAAGAGTGCTGCTCAAGCCTTTTAAGGCGAGACAATAAACTGACTAATTGTTTATCTAAAGCAGATAGCCTTGGTTGAGATATAGTGGGGAGGTTATGAGAGAGTCACTTTCCCTACCAACCTCCATTTTTAATAAGTATATTGTGGTGTAAAGCCCCCTGTAGTGGGAACCACTTGTTGATATTCAGGATGGTTATATGCTCGCTGGAGTTTTTGCAAATGAATTTCAACAATACTTTCAGGAAAAGGAATTTTCTCACCTGCGGGAATAAGTAATTTTAGGGGATTTTATACAAAAATATTTAAAATACCAAAAGTTTTCCTAATATTAAAAAGATCTGGATTTTATATGTTTTTTATTATGTTAGACTTAGGGAACAAAAGGCAAACTCTTTTGATATCTTGATGCTTAGTATCTAAATTGTATTGGGAATAAAGTGAATGTGGCGCGAATTTTGGATTATCTAGGAATTACTGAATTAGAGAATATTGGGTTCTGACCTATCAGAGCTCTCAAGACTCTCCTTCCTTTGATGAAATGGCCAATGGAGGGTTGATGGCAGGTAGGACAAATCTTTGAGGTAAGGATTTGATATATTTGACCCAATCATTAGTGTAAGTCTTGGGGACCAGCCCTTGCAACTGGATAAGGATCATCATCCTTTCCAGATGAAAAGGTGCCCTAAGACTCCAGTGGACCCTCTGTCACAGCTGGGCGACCTAGCCCATGTGATAGATGAGCGCTGGGTGACGGCTTTCCCACCCAAAAACATCCCACTCCCACCTCTTCCCCCTCTTCAATACTGGTAAGTTGAATAGAAGGGGTCTGCAGGGAGATGGCACACATCAGGGGATATGGAGAGGGCCCTGGGACCACCCACTCTCCAGGAAAACCATGGTCAAAATTTGGGAAAATGGCAATTCCCAACATTGGAGCCCAGCTGGCAATTTCCAGACTGGGGGAGCCAGTCCAGACTGGCCTGCTTCAGAAGCCAGATCAGAATACAGCTCAGATCGCAAACATGGTCCTGAACAACTCAGATCATCTGCCCCAACGCTCCAAAATGGATCCAGGGGGTTCAGATTGCATGAGTAGCCCAATTGAGGGATTGGCTCAAATTGCAAATAATCCGATCCATGGACTCCTGCCTCCTGAGAAGAATCTGGACCACCCAAGCCATGCAAACAGGCGACTCAAGTTACCAGGACCCAGATTGGTAGCATTGACCTAGCTAGGCCCCAGGAATTTGGAAAAATTTGCAAAAATTTTCTAAGCTTTTGCCAGAATTGGGAGCAGCTTTCTACCCCCTCTGAGCCAACCAACCAAATCCCTTTTCCATCCCCCAAATGACCAATCCATCAATACCTACTCATGCATATAGCCCAGTTTAAAAGGCAATCTCCCCCTCTGAGGGTAGTTGTCAGTTCATTCTTTTGCCTTTTGTCAAATAAAATCTGAAAAATCCGCCTAGTTTGCTGCGGCCTCCGTCTGCCTTTAAACTATTTTAAAAATTCCGCTGATCAATCTGACAAAGCGCACCATCGCCAAAATCCTCCTGACAATGTTCACTGACTGGGTTATGCAGTCGCTTGATTCTGCCACATGGCAGCAGAACGTAAATGTGACAATCTGCCTCACCCCTGATGATGAACCTGCTGCTTCATTCATTTTCAAACGTCCATTTAATGGAGACCCTTCCGTCCATTTGGTCACTGAGTCCGCAAAAACTGCTTCCCAGTTAGAGCAGCCCCAAGGCGTCCCTCACCCACTGCGCATATTCAGCTTCCATAGCCACCTCCGCTGCTGCTGGCCAGCCCACCAGTGAGACTTAGAGCGCCCCCTCCAGGGGAAGCTTGGTCCCAGTCCCTCTCTTGGGGTTTGCCATACCTTTGCACATATTTCCAATAATGTGGCGGCCTCTGTGCCATCCCTCATGGGCACGCAAGCCCCCTATCTGAATCTGAAGGCCAGCAACCATGAACCCTGGAGGAATCGTCACCCTCCCTGCCTCTCCCACCCTTGGGGGTTGCCTTCGCAAGACTTGCGGTTGCCCCACAACGCAACCATCTGGTTTGCCTTGGGGGCCTTTGGTACATTACTGAACCTTTGCTTTCTTCACATCTCCCGTAGATCCCCACTTCTATTAGTCGCCCAGACCACTATGCCTCTGGCATTCTGGGGCCTCCACTGGGTGCTTGTGCACCCTGACTGGGAGCCCATTATAGTTCTTCTTAGCTGAATTCATGACATAAAGAACTGACCACTAATCTCGGCCTTATCCACCCTCTTCGCTGGGATGGGCAATGCGCTGGCCTATGCCCTCATTCTGAGCGTGCTCTCCATCTGTGACCTGGCCTTCTTCTGCTGGGCGGTGGCCTCGTTCATCTAAGCCTGCCGCCAGGTTCAGCTGAATTGGTCCCCACCACGCCAAGCACCAATGGAGAGCGCCACCCCATCAGTGAATGCAACAGGGTTGGGGGTTCCCCCTGTCCCTTCTGATGAGGTGGCTGATCAAATCCTGGGCGTCCTGGCAGAGCTCCAGGTGCGCCTCACTGCTGATGGTGGGAAGTCCCCGCTTCCCTCTGATGCACAGCAGAGCGTGGCCCTCCTCAACGCCCTGGATGGGGATGCCCGCCGTTGGGTCAGGGGAGTGCTCTGCTCTGCTGCCAAGCCAGGCAACCCCACCCCCTTGTTGGCGTTGGTCACCTCAGCGGTTTAGGACCCTGAGTCAAGACTGGCGCGCCTCCTCCACTTGTTTATTTTGGGACAGACAGCCAAGGACCTACCCTCCCTGATCAAAGCCTTTGTGGTCCTGGCTCCAACAGTCCCCATCCCTGTCAATATTACGGTCTCTGCATTCTGTGCGGCCCTGGAACCTACTGTGGCGGCCCATACAGCATGGGATCCTCTCCCTGGATCCTTAGAGGTTGCGTTTTCTGTGGCCCATGCAATTGGGGCCAGGCCCTGGCACAACCCCACATGTCCCATCACCGCCCCTGAGGCACCCTGTACCACATCTCCCCCTGCCAGTCATCGTGGCCAAGGGAAGCGTCCCCCTGGTCTAGCTGCCCTTTGCTCCCCCTCAGTGGCCACCTCGGTTACCTCCCCTAGGGGAACCCCTGCTTATGGTACTGCCAGTCCCCAGCTCAGATCAGGAGGCTGGATCATTGGACCCCCAGTGTTCAGAGTCTGCTCAGTGTGATGAGATCATCCCCCAGGGTGACACCTCCTCCCCCTGAAGAGAGTGGAGCGGGTGTGCATATTAACCTTCGTCTACCTATATGGGACAAGGAAGTGGTAGAGACCCCAGATCAGCCGCACCCTACCCCTGCACCCCCAGGCCAGTCTCTCCTGATGTTGGGTTATGGGCCCTCCTTGGGTGCCCCTTTTGCTGGCTCACCCCAATAAAGAGGACCAAGAATACTTCTTGTTTCCCATTCTCTTTCCCTCAGAGCCAGGGGAAATCACAGTGCAAGCCCTGCTTGACATCAGAGCGGCGGGCAACTTTATTGACCTTGGCGTGGCACAGTCCTTGGACCTAACGATGGAGGAAGCTTCATCCATCCTGGGCGCCTCATCAGAGTCCATGATGTCCCACTACATCCGACGGCCATTGCATTTCTCAGTTCATGACTTTGGATTCACTGACTACTTCTCAGCAGTACAGGACTTGCTCTACTCTGTAATTTTGGGGGTGGGCTGGTAGCGCCGCCAACAAGTTCATATCAATCTTGCAACCAACTCCTTGTTGTTAAAAAACCTCAAGTTGAGTGGTGAGATTCCCTTGCTAAAGACCCTTTCCCAGGGCACATCCCTTGGTTCCATCACCCCACTGGACCCCATCTTAGCTGACCTCCCTCTAGACTTTACCTCCTGCCTAGCCCCATATAAGGCCATCTTCGACATGTCACTAAAATCCAAGCCCTTCACACTCCAAATATGACTTGACATTCCAGCTGACGGTCGACCTAGTCAAGATCAACTGCCCCCTCTACCCCTATACAGAGGAAGAAGATAGGGCTCTCAGCAGTTGGCTGGACGAAATGCTAGAGAGGGGGTGGTTCATCATGAAGTCTTCCCCAATCGCCTCCCCCATAGTTTTTGCCAGGAAAGCAGATGGGTCCCTGCGCCCCTGCGTCGACTATGGTCACCTCAACAACATCATCATCCCTGACCCATACCCCTTACCCTTAGAGCAGAGCATTGCACAGGCCATTGCCAAGTCTCACGTATTCTCAAAGCTGGACCTGGTTAACGCCTTCAATCAGGTGAAGGTGGCGAGGGGACAGGAGTGGCTCACAGCTATCCACACTCGCTGAGGCTTTTCCAGTTCCAAGTGATGACATTGGCTTGAAGAATGCTCCAGCCACCTTCCAGCGCCTCATTGACGATGTGTTGGGGGACTTTCATTTCTCATGTGCGGTGGCCTATATCAACAACATTCTGGTCCATTCCCCCACCCCCGAACAACACGTCAGGGACCTCAAAGCGGTAGTGGCAGCCCTCCACAAGGCAGGGCTATTCATTAAACCCTCCAAGTGCAAATTCTTCAGGGATGAGGTTACCTTCCTAGGGAATCTTGTCTTGAAGGATGGGTATGCCATCCCCCTGCAAGCTGGAGGCTATTCAGTCTTGGCCTACCCCAACCACTCAAAAACAGCTTCGCAGCTTTCTTGTCACCATCACCTTTTTGAAGAAATTTTTCCCGCTCTTGCCCAACTGGCAGCACCCCTGAACCCCCTCACCGGGAAGAACGCCCCCTTTAAATGGTCCCCTGAGTGCCAGCAGGCTTTTGAGGATATCAAGGAGGTGTTTCTCACAGCCCCTGTCCTGCTGCATGCTGACATGTCCCGCCCCTTCATATTAGCCTGCGATGCCTTGTCAGTGGCAGTGGGTGCCGTGCTGCTGCAGGAGCACGAGGGAGTTGAGCACTTGGTGGACTATTACTCCTGGAAGTTTACCGCAAAAGAGCAAGTGTGGCCGATATATGATAAGGAGCTAGCAGCGGTGGCATGGTCACTCACCCACTGGTGATATCTCCTGCAGGGCCCCCTGCACAAATTTACTATTTGGACGGACCATAAGGCCCTGCTCTACTACCACAAACCTCAGAAGCTAGGACACTGGCAAACTCGAACATATCAAGACCTCTGTGAGTTCCATTTTAAGTATGAGTTCATCAAAGGACCCCTGAATGTCTTGCTGGACATGATCAGCCGTAACCCCTCCCTGTATCCCAATGGGGAGGATGACCCATTAGACCTTATGACGGTAGTACCCCCTCTCAAATCTTCTCATTGGACCCCCTACTGTATCCTTCACTGATGTAGACCCTGACACTCTGCTTCTCCCACATGTCTTCGCTTTACAAACCTGCTGCCCTGAAAGAATCGAGCTTCTGGCTGACTTAGAGTCCATGCATCGCAAGAGACTTCATATACCTTGCAAGATGAGACTATCTTGTTCCATGATCAGGTTTGGGTTCCTCCTTCCCTACGCAGACATGTCATTGAGGAACATCATGTCCCCCAAACTGTCAGCCACCCCAGTATCAAAAAATGTGCAGATCTCATAAAGAGAACCTATAATTGGCCTGGGTCCTCAAAGAACATTTATGATTGGATCTCTTGTTGTGTCACCTGTGCCAAGGCAAAATCAGATTATTCTGGAAAGAAGGGACTGTTACACCCCTTGCAGCAGGCTGAGGTGCCATGGACCTTGGTCTCAGTGGACTTCATCGCGGAGCTCCCACCCTCCTGTGGATCTGATGTGATAATGGTAGTCATGGACCGATTTACTAAGTTTGCACTCTTCATCCCCTGCCTCTCTTCTATTACTGCAGTGGAGACCAAAAATTTATTTGTCAACCATGTATTTGCTATGTTTGGTCTCCCCAAGGAGATAGTGAGTGACAGGGGACCCCAGTTCATGGCCCAGTTCTGGGAAGAGTTGTTGACCCTCCTTCACATCAAGCCCTGTAGATCCACTGCCTACCACCCCCAGTCCAATGGGCAGACCGAGAGGGTGAACCAAGAACTGGAGCAGTACTTGTGCTGCTATGCGACAACCTCACAAGACACCTGGGCAATGGACCTACCCCTAGCACAGTTCACGTACAACAACTCCCTCCATTCCTCGACCAGCTTCTCTCCCTTTGAGGCCACTCTGGAGTATAACCCCTCTTTCCAGATTGGTCCCCGACTCTCCTCAGCAGTTCCAGATGCCAAGAACTGCATAAGCTCTCTACGCAAGATGCACAACCTGGTTTGCAAACACTTGAAAAAGTCCATCGAGGACTACAAGAAGTTTTCTGATCAGAAGTGTCTTTTGGGGCATGAGATCATGGTTAGTTCCCTTGTCATGTTAGATACCCGAAACCTTTCCCTGAAAGCTCCCACTTGCAAGCTCGCAGCCAAATGCTCAGGACCCTTTAAGGTTAAAAAGGATTTAGGTAATGGAGCCTACCACCTGAGACTTCCCGTGCACTGGAAGCAGCACAATGTCTTCCACACCCCCTTCTAACCCCCTTTAAGGGGGAAAGGCCAACATCCTCCGAGTCAATCATCATTGGGGAGTCCAAGGAAGTAGAGGTGGAGGAAATTGTAGCTTCCTGAGGGTCCCGCTGATCCATTCAGTATTTGGTTGCCTGGAAAGGTCACCCCTCATATGACAACATCTGGGTGAATGTGCATGATTGTAAAAACTGCAAGGACCTGATAGAGGAATTCCACACCTCCCACCCAACAGTGCCCCACCCTCCCCAGAAGATTGCAGCCATTCTGGCCATAAAGTTACCAGAGTGCCACAAGAACTATGCTTTGGTCCATGCCCCCGGGGGTGAGATCCTCCTTGTCAAAAAAGGAAAGGGTAGTGTAAGCCTTGGGGGACCAGCCCTTGCAACTGGATAGGGATCAGCACCCCTTATGGATGAAAAGGGGCCCCAAGGCTCCAGTGGACCCTCTGTCACAGCTGGGCGACCTAGCCCATGTGATAGATGAGCGCTGGGTGACGGCTTTCCCACCCAAAACATCCCACTCCCCACCTCTTCCCCCTCTTCAATCCTGGTAAGTTGGATAGAAGGGGTCTGCAGGGAGATGACACACATCAGGGGGTATGGAGAGGGCACTGGGACCACCCACTCCCCAGGCAAACCATGTTTGAAATTTAGGAAAATGGCAATTCCCACCATTGGAGCCCAGCTGGCAATTTCCAGACTGGGGGAGCCAGTCCAGACTGGCCTGCTTCAGAAGCCAGATCAGAATACAGCTCAGATCGCAAACATGGTCCTGAACAACTCAGATCATCTGCCCCAACGCTCCAAAATGGATCCAGGGGGTTCAGATTGCATGAGTAGCCCAATTGAGGGACTGGCTCAAATTGCAAATAATCTGATCCATGGACCCCTGCCTCCTGGGACGAATCTGAACTGCCCAAGCCATGCAAACAGGCTGACTCGAGTCACCAGGACCCAGATTGGTAGCATTGACCTGGCTAGGCCCCAAGAAATTGGAAAAATGTGCAAAGTTTTTTTAAGATTTTGCCAAAATTGGGAGCAGCCTTCTACCCTCCTCTGAGCCAGCCAACCTAATCCCTTTTCCATCCCCCAGATGACCAATCCCTCAATACCTCCACATGCATATAGCCCAGTTTAAAAGGCAACTGCCCCCGCCAAGGGCAGTTGTCAGTTTATTCTTTTGCCTTTTGTCAAATAAAATCCAAAATATCTGCCTAGTTTGCTGTGGCCTCCGTCTGCATTTAAAATATTTAAAAAATCCGCTGATCAATCTGACAAAGCGTGCCATAACCCAAATCCTCCTGCCGATGTTTGCCAGCTGGATTATCTGGTCACTCAATTCTGCCACATGGCAGTGGATTATAAATGTGATAATCCATCTCACACCCAACAACAAAAAATACTGCTTTTTTCATTTTCATGCGTCCATTTAATGGAGACCCTTCTATCCGTTCAGTCGCTGAGTCCACCAAAACTGCTCTTCAATTAGAGCAGCCCCAAGGCGTCCCTGAATCACCACGCATGGGTTCAGCTTCCATAGCCGCCTCCGCCACCACTGGCCAGCCCACCAGTGAGACTTAGAGCGCCCCCTCCAGGGGAAGCTTGGTCCCAGTCCCTCTCTTGGGGTTTGCCATACCTTTGCACATATTTCCAATAATGTGGCGGCCTCTGTGCCATCCCTCATGGGCACGCAAGCCCCCTATCTGAATCTGAAGGTCATAAACCACAAACCCTGGAGGAGTTGTCATCCTCCCTGACTCTCCCACCCTTGGGGATTGCCCCTGGAAGACTCGCGGTTGCCCCCAATGCAACCATCTGGTTTGTCTTGGGGGCCTTTGGTACATTACTGAACCTTTGCTTTCCTCACATTTCCCATAGTTCCCCACTCCTATTAGTTGCCCGACTGCTATGCCTCTGGAATTCTGGGGCCTCCACTGGGTGCTTGCGCACCCCAAATGAGAGCCTAGTCTAGTTCTTCTTAGTCAAATCCATGACAATTAGGTGGGAAAATATTTGTACCTTGAGAGACCCCCTTAAACCTATAAAAGTGGGTGGTCTCCGCCTAGGTGTGTGAAGTAAACTATAAGCGGCCTGGGGAGGTACCTCAGATGGGCTCACCTGATTCTGCTGCATGGTCAGTGCATTCTGAATATCCAAACTCATGATATTTGGCTGAGCAGCATTAATAAAAGTATTACCTTGATTAAAGGGGGTCCATCGAAAATTGGCCAGGGTCTTCTGGCTAAAATTATCGTTATTTACATCTGAAACAATCTCACACAATATTGGACTTGTAATTGCCTGACAAGTTGTGACGCCTACTCAACCCAAAACTATCGTTGAGGAGGAAGTTGTTCCAGCCGCAGAGATTCCCTGAAGGTCTTTGGCTATGTTCTTTGCCTGTGCTCCTCAATTTATCTTCCAGAGGACACTTCTGGTCACATTCTTGATCCTAGGGATGCAAATTTTTTTGCTGTCATCCCTTTATTGGGGTAGGGACCTCCTGTCGAGTTTTTTATCTCTCAACTACTATCTAATGTCTCAAGCATAATTGGCAATACTGGGCATGACAAATTTTCCACGTTGATGTTAACTTCTCAAACAAATGAGGGACAAATATTAATGTCTTTTTGACCCTATTTGCCTTTTATTGGCCAAAGATGCTTCCATCCAGACTCAAGGTCTCATTCACGCTGACGCTTTTGTTGAGGAGGTCATATATTTATGGTCTGTGACCCTTGCTTAAGCCTTATTATGCCTTATCACTTGGGCTAAGCATTCATGATGTCAATGATGTTCTTTTCTGATCAGCCATTTGTGCAGCTTTTGAAGCCTACAAAAGGATAGCACTGAGGCCTATCTTTCTCTGATGACCTTACTCAGACATCTCATGTGTATTTTACCCAAGCGGATACCTTCAGGCCAATTACTCCATGTCACCCTAGTCAAATGGTGGAAAACTCAAATTTAACGTATCCAGCTGCAACCCAGAGATTTATCAATACCAAACTGTTTTTTTATTAACTGTCTTCTCTTGGTTGTTTGATTTCCTCCCGATTGAAGGCTTATTTAGATCCCTATAAGAGGTTTTGTGCCCTCACTCCCAGTCATTTGCTGGGAATCAGAAACTACTGGCATGCGGCGCATTTGGTTATATGCTGCTACAGCCCTGTTTCTTATTGCTTAACAATTAGATTGGGCCAAATTGGCACACGTAGATGAAGAATTTGGTCCTGAATTACCTCCCCCTCTGAGAAGAAAAATAAAAATCTTCATCAATTAATTATCTTTTCTTATTCATTAATTTTTAATATAAAATTTATTAATTTATTTATTAGCTATATATATTTTCTTTTAATATTATATTTTTTCTGTAAAGTTTATATATATATATATTTCAATTATTTTATGCAAATAATATTTTTAATATATTATATAGTTTTTTTTTCTATTCAGACTTTCTGTTAAATCTTCTATTGAATTTTGCATAAATGTGAATATAGGTATGACCTGTTTTGACTTCTTTGATTGTGTAAATAACACTTCATATTTTCACATTAATCACAAATGGCCATACCCAAATGTGATTTAACTTCTATAATCAGCCTGATCCGTGTGTATTACATAATAGTACCTCATCACTGACTTCAAATTCAGCCAAATCATATTAACTTTTAAAATCCTTTTCATGTTGGCCTTTTTAGAAGCAAAATTTATATATAAGGCTAGAGCCTGCAACTTGATTAATGTATCTGCATTCTTCTTGAGATATTGTGGTAATTTTCCCCTCCAGGACAACTAAGACTGAATATAACAGCAATTTTAGGACCGGATGTCTTCCATATAGACCTTAGAAAGGCAAAATCTTAGTGGTGGAGTGGTAGAATATGTTGTAATCAAACATGTCCGAGCTTAAGAAAGTGTTACATTCAGATGGTTTAACAGAGGTTAACTTCCAGACAATGTTCACAAGCGTCAAGTTTACACGCTCAACTGTTCATTGGTATCAGGATGGTAGGGAGCAGAGAGCATGCCTCTCATTCCCATCAATTGATTGTGCTTTGTGATAACATTAGTGGTAAAATTGCTTCCATTATCAGTCAGGCTAACCTGTGGACAATCATGTTTGGGAATGACACTTTCAGGGATAAACTTGGCCGTCATCACTGCTCATACTTCCCAAATAGCCTTAGCTTTGACCCACTTTGTCTAGTGGATGATAACCACAATGATATATCTTGACTTTTAATTTCTAGTGGAAAGTGATCTGACAACATCTATCAACACAGTATGCCTAGCAAATTTGGTCCAAATAAGTAATTAAGAAGTGCTCAGTCAGAATAGCTTTTTGCCTTGGCATTCAGCGCAGCACTCCAGTGTTTCCTGTATATCAAAGTGCATTAACTTCCTTTAGAAATATTGCTTAAGACGCTTCTTTTTTTCTAAAATACCAGTATCCTATGGCTTTATGATCAGCCATTATTATATCCATTAGTGCCAAAGGTCTCAGAAAAATGAACTTCTTTCCTTCAATCACTCTATACAAAATTCCGTTTTTGAACATTGTGTCCCATTGTAGATCTAAAAGTAATTTTTGAACAGATTTGGGCTCATCTTAAAATTTCTTACTGATCATTATTTGCAACAGCTCGTTATCATCCAAAATTGACTGTGGTAATAATGGCAATCAAAAAACAGTTGGAATTTTGATGCTTCACTCCTGCACGATGTTTAATCAAGTAATTATAGGCTTGAAGCTTCAATGCCCACCGTGCTAATTAGCCCTAAGGTTCTTTCAAGTTGTTCAGCCATATTAGGGATAAATGGTCTGTTACAACCATAATGAGTGCCATGTGTGACGGATGAGGTCCCTGAACACTGCCACAAAGCAGTTAGTCAAGAGGGCCCAGGTAAGTGCCCACAAGCAGGATAGTCCTGCCATGGAAATATCCCTAATATGACTATGTGGGTAGCACTCGACCAAAAAAGTTTGGGACACAGTCAGAACTATGCTGGCGCCAGGTAAGAGGTTCTGTCATCCAGAAAGCGCATACAAAGACTCAATATCCTTGTCAAAGTCTGAGCTGTGGTCCATGTGCAGTTTCCCTTATAAATTAATATAAATGATTTTCCAATCTGAAATTTAATTTCGAAATTTTATTAAGTTTTGTTTTATATTATAGAAGATGAAACTGCTTTACGCAACTCCATCAGTTCAAATTTATATTAAAATTAGGGGGAAGAGTAAGATTTGTTCTCTGTAGAGTCTTCGGGCAACTTCCTGACAACAGGCATAACCTGAGGATCTAGACCCTCAATTTCCTTGTCAAGACCCATTCCAGAACTAGGATTGGGTACCTTCACATTTGTGGAAACTTTTCTGCATTTATTACTTCACTTTGAATTATTCTCAAAGCCCAAACCTTTTCCTAAGTCCATATCTCTAGATTTTATATTAGTTAAAAGGGTGTTAACGGCCTCTGATTCAACTAATAACCATTTCTGAGAGTCTTGTCCAGCCTGAATTGAAGTGACTGCATCTGGTATGCCAGAGCGCCATTTATGAGGGTTTTAATTCTTATTGACACATTTGGGGACATTGGACTCAGCCGCATCTGGTTGGTTAGAGCTTCATTTTTGAGGATCTAGTCCTTCATCGCCATATTTGGTAATATTGTATTTGGAGCATCTGGTTAGCCAGAGCACCATTTATGAGGACTTACTTCCTCGTCAACCTCACAATATTTATTTAAATTTAATTTTGAGGCATATAATTCGTCAGATTGCCATTTACAAAAATCATAATGATCATGCCCATCACCCTTGGCCTCGATCATCACACTAGGGAAGATCAGGGCAATGTGGCGGTCAGGCAACGCCTTGACCGTTACATCACCTCCAGATGAGAGCCTCCTCTGACTCCAGAACTCCTCCACCTTCTGCGGGCAGTTGCTAAAGTTGACGGCAGTCTTCTAGGTGGACTCTTCTTTTGGGTAATCCACCCACTTCACCAGATACTAACGCTTTTTTGTGAAATCTTCATGTTCAGGATTTCCTCCACCTCATACTCAGCCTCTCCTGGGTTTCCAAAGTGACAGGATCCAGTTTCTATGAAAGAGGGCCTCCAAACTTCTTTAGTTGTGAAACATTCATTACTGGATGTGCGTGAGATTTCTCAGGAAACTCCAGTTTATAAGCTACTTCGTTCAAATGGTGGAGGACCTTGAATGTGCTTAGGGCGACTAGTCCAAATTTCCTGCAGCTAGCAGAAACTGAATAGCTTTTTGCATTAATCATAACCAGGTGTTATAAATTGGTGTGTCCGTTGAGATATGCCATAAACGAAATTGTGCAGGATTCAACCCACTGAACAATAGGACCAACGATATGAGGATCGTTGCCCTTATAGCAACAGAAATAAACTTTTATTAATAATATGGAGCACTTGCCCCCACTATACTTCTTATTTAATATAATAACCACCGCTGATTCTCGTTGTGTCACCCACTCTAAAACTATTAACAATCTAACCTCCCTTGATCATCTCATCCTGCTTGTATCATAGCAACTTCAGATGGTATCACTTTCATGGCTTAGTAATTTACTTCGCCGTATCTCATTGGTTCCGCCAATACTTCATTCGTTCATTCATTAATTCACAATCACCCAATTTGGCCGATTTCCCAGCAACCCAATATCATCTCATTTGAAGCATGCTCAAATTAATCATACTCAAAACAAATCAACGGATTTCATCCAATCTACCATATTGACTTAGGGCTTATCATCCAGTTATATTGGATTAACAATATTACCCCCTCCTTGACTGGATGATAAGGCTCCTATTGCTTATATGCCCAAAGAAATTTTGCATGCACTCAGTTGATGATCTGACCACTAGCGGGGTCCTTAATAGTATACACATCCATACCGGTCTTCTCAAAAACTTCAAATGGCCCAATCCAAATACTGGCCAACTTGTATTTCTGTGCAAACCCATGTTGATCGTGGAATAGAATCATGTCTAAATCTTTGAATTGTGCTAAGACACTTCGCCATACCTGATCAGAAGCCTGAGTTTTGATTTTCTTGGCTAAGCTGAACAAATACGCTTCAGTTTGCAATTTATTAGCATATTTGTTAGGGTGGTCAAATAGCATTGTGGATTCATTCTGCTGGTGTCCTCTACGCAAGCATATAGGAGCGCAGGCAAAGCGGGGTGCCGTCCATAAAGCAATAGGAATGGGCTTTTTCCTTTGGCAGAATGGTAGCTAATGTTTTAGGCAAACACCGCGGTGGAAAGGAGGGTACTCCAATCAGAGGGCCTATCAGCAACCAACTTTCAGAGAATGTTCACCAGGGTCCCATTGACCTGTTTGACCATTCCGTTGGACTCAGGGTGATATGGAGTTGTTAGAACCCCGCTGATGTCCATCATTTCGTTGAGTTTAGGAATTATGTGAGAGGTAAAATTAGTGCCATTGTCGGTAAGGATAAAATGTGGGCAGCCATGATGCTGAATGATGCATTCCATTACAAACTTAGCAACAGTAACCGCGCCCAGATCCCAAATGGCCCTTGCCTCAAACCACCTGGTCAAGTGGTCAATTGCCACCAGGATGTACTTGGATTGGTTAGTTCCCGTTGGCAGAGGGCCAAAGACATCAATGGAAACTGTATGCCAAGCAAAGTGCGGCTTTACTAACTGATATGAGGTCTTCTGGTGAAACAGCTTTTCCACTTGGCACTGGTGACAGGAGGAGATATTATCAAGCACATCAAAGTTCATGCTTTCCCAGTAGTACCAAGGTTGCAATAATTCCAATGTCTTGCGCACACCACCATGCCCAACTGCCCTATGTGCGCTAATGATAATGTTAGGCTGCATTGAGGGTCGTGGGAAATTCACCATGAAATCACCAACTTGCTTGTACAACTCTCCATTCCGCTGGAAAGTATTAGCTCGCAGATTATTCAACGCCTTAATGACTTGGGGTGGCTCATCATCATATTTACTGCTAAGCATTTTGTCATACATGATATTGCTCAGATCTGCCATAACAGCAATAGTGGGTAGCCTTGACAAGCAGTCAGCATTCTGGTGCTTTGCTCCTGGTCAGTGAAGGATCTCGAAATTGTAAGCCTGTAGTTTAAGGGCCCATCATGCTAACTGACCCTCAGGCTCCTTAAGGTTCTGCAGCCAGCGTAACAAGGCATGATCCATTACAACTTTAAATTTTACACCATGCAAATATACTCAAAATTGCTTGTAAGCATAAATCACTGCTAAGCACTCCCGCTCGGTCACAGTATAATTTTGTTTATGGCTATTCAGACTTTGACTGCAATACGCCACTGGGTGCTCCTCCCCCTCATCATCTTTTTGAGACAGAACTGCCACCACAGCGGAAAGAGAAGCATCTGTCTGTACAATAAATTCCTTTTTGAAATTTGGGTAATGTAGCACTGGTGCCTTAATCAACGCTGTTTGAAGAGTATCAAAGGAGCGTTGCCAGTGTTCCGTTCATTCAAACGTGGCATCCTTTTTTAATAACTCAAAGAGTGGACCTCTAATACAACTAAAGTTAGGTATAAAGTGACGATAGTAGCCAACCATCCCTAGAATACTTGTATATCTCATTTACTGCTTGGTGTAGTCGTCTTATGAATAACATCCACCTTAGCTGGTTGGGGCCTCAGCCCTGTTGCATCAACTACAAACCCAAGGTACTCTAGCTGGTCCTTGAAAAAGTGGCATTTCTGGGGATTGATTTTGATGTTGGCCTCAGCCAACCGGCGGAATACCTCTTCCAAATGGCTAAGGTGCTCAGAAAACGTGTGGGAGAAAACGTTGATGTTGTCAAGGTATACAAGAACGCATGACAGCTTCAAGTTGCTAAGGATAGTGTCCATTGCCCTTTTAAAAGTAGCTGGGGCATTACACAGCCCTTATGCCTATGTGTCAGTTGAAAAGTCCTTTTGACGTGATAATGGCGCATTTTTCTTGTTCCGCCGCAGGTAACTCGATTTGCTAATAGCCAGATATTAAATCCATTATGGAGAAGTAACAAGCTCCCCCTAACCGGTCCAATGCATCATCAATTTGTGGCAAAGGGTATGAGTCCTTTTGTAATTCTGTTGAGCTTGCAGTAGTCAATTAATACCCAGTTAGTACCATCCTTCTTTTTGACAATTAGGACATGGGAAGCCCATGGGCTCTTTAATGGTTTGAGCAGTCCTTGCTCCAATAGTCTATTGATTTCTGCTGGAACAACTTCTTCCGCAGCTCTAGATTGGCGGATTGGCTGAGATCTAATGGGAGGATGATTACCAGTGTCCACTCGATGGATCACTCCTTGGGCGCACCCCATATCGTTATCATCAACAGCAAAGATCTCTTTGTATTTTTGAGATAAAGCTTCTGCTCAATCCTTCTGATCTTCTGATAACCCCATTAAATTTTTACACGGTACCGCTGCTATTATGCTGGGCTGTGTTTCAATGGGCAGACCAAATTCATCCAGTGAGCCAAACTCATGAATCCCATGTACCTCCTCGACTGGAATGAAATGGAGGAATGCAACTACTTGTTTTCAGCGTTTTTGCATTGGATATCCTGTAGATTCGCTACCAAGACCTTGACCTCCCCATGCCCCAGAAGTATAATGCCAGGGGCCACGTGAGTCTCAAGCCATGATTGTTGATAGGGCCCAATGACCTCCCCATATAGCCTAGAAGGCACTTCCACCTCTAACTCGGTGCTTATGATTGCTTGGTGTCCAGAGGGAATAGATATAGGACCAGCGGCTCTAAGCGATAGCCCTTGGTATTCATAAATCTGGTGAGGAAGGGCTCAAGTCTTGCTCTTTAGTCGATGATAGTGAACTGCAACCACTCCATCACTGTATGCAAGGTTAATGTGACTCATGTGTACCGAATCCTTTAGCATTCCACTAGAAGTGAAGTAGATTGGGATCCGCTGCCCCATAGTTTCAAATGTTTCCGCTGTCATATTGACAACAGCCACAAAGTGGCGCATAAAAGTGGTTCCAATTAACAGGTTGTAGTTATTGTTTGGTAACACTATAGCTGGGGCTACAATGACAATTGACCCAAACTGCAAGGGTAGCGCGCTGTACGCTCCTTCAGAGACTGTGCTTTCTGCTCCTGCAGTCCCATACACCACATGATGCTCCACATTCTGCTTTATTGCCAACTTTGACACCAACTTTGTGGATACTATGTTGATTGGGGCACCTGTATCAACTATCGCATGAACTCAAGTTTTTGCTATGACAGTATCACATTAAGTACACTCAGAGTAAGATGCATCTGATTGTTTTAAGACATGGACATTTAATGGGTCTTTTTTTCCAAGGAAGCTCATAATACCCTTCCCCACTTTAGGGTATTCTTTAACAATAGCATCCACAGGGAGGGCCACGCTTACCCCTGTCAAGATAAGCGCATCAGCTAATTGATCTGGTTCATTAGTAGAAAGGTGATTAAACATTTGACAAGAATTAGGCTTTGGCTTTTCCTGAGAGTTTGCTTCCGCCATGTCTGTAAATTTGCATTTGTGTCAGCAGATTCACCCCTCCAACCGGTTGTTGATATAAGAAGGCTTAATCATACTGAGGAACTTCCCCTGAAGGTATAGGAATAAGTTCCAGTGGGACGTTTTGGGTCAGAATAGCGGAGGTAGAGAGTCCCATCTCTACTCCGCTCTGACTTTTCCATGATGGTACCGCTCCTGTGGTAAGTACTGGTCCCGACGTTTGTGACAAATTCTAGCCAGGTGCCCAGAGCGACCACACAAAAATAAATTAATCCCATAAGACCTACAACCTTGATTATTGTAAAAGGAGCCACCCCCAAAGGTTGGGCTGGAATTGAACAGTGTAACCTGGCTCCTCCCAATAGGTGAGCTGCTGTTGGCAATAGGATTGGAAGCGAGGCGTGTATTGATGATAAGGCCAGGGGATGCCAAATGGACGCTGAACAGGGATGGATAATTCCTCTGGATAAGAAATTACAGCAGCGGAGATGCTAGGGTTTTGCTCTATATTGGGTGGAGGGAAGGTAGCGGATAGACAGCGTAGAATTTGGACAAATTTAAGCAAGGGTACTTTAACCTCTAAATATGGAGCCAAGGAATTAAAAAGCTCACAATATGGTTTCACAGCAGAGGTCAACGCTATGCATATGTCACATTCAGTTAAATATACTGCCCCAATTAACACATGGGCTTTGGCTGAGAATTGATCATCAATTGCAGTGAGGGTCTCGTTAAGTTGAAACCCAATGGTTAAAAACTCAATTTTTCGCTGCGACATTTTCACAGTTCTGCCAAACAACCGCAGCACCATCTCCTTAAATTCATGGTATGAAATGGAACTAGCTGAGAGGTAACAAACGACTTGATCAGCACTCCCAACATCCAAAGAGGAGAGCAAAAGTTTCGCCCTCTGTCGATCTGAAGTACCTTCAGTTGCAAACTCAAGTTGCCTAAAAAACCCATGATATTTCCTTCACAATCAATTGGTGGCAACTGAGCTTTCATTGTATTATTATTGGTCAATGGGCCCCCTGTGGTGAGCACCACTGTTATAAAATTGGCGTTTTCATTGAGATATGTCTTAAATGAAATTGTGCAGGGTTTGACCCACTGAACAATAGGACTAATGATATGAGGATCATTGCTTTTATAGCAACAGAAATAAACTTTTATTAACAATATGGAGCACTTGCCCCCACTATACTTCTTTATTTATTATAATAACCGCAGCTGATTCTCGCTGTGTCACCCACTCTAAAACTATTAATAACCTAACCTCCCTCAATCATCTCATCCCGCTTGTATCAAAGCAACTTCAGATGGTATCACTTTCATGGCTTAGTAATTCACTTCGCCATATCTCTTTGGTTCCACCAATTCTTCATTCTTTCATTTGTTAATTCACAATCACCCAATTCAGCCAATTTTCAAGCAACCCAATATTGTCTCATTTTGAAGCATGTACAAATTAATCATACATAAAACAACTCGGCGGATTTCATCCAATCTACCATATTATCTTAGGGATCATCGTCCAGTCATATCGGAATTGCAACACCAGATCTCCTTCCTTTAGCACTGGGGCCTCAGATTAGTGATTTTTAGTCCTCTTCTTCTCCGCCTCTATTACTTTTGTTAAATTTGTACATAGAGTATTCATGGTCCCCCTCATCTTCAATGCCAGGTTATTCACCGGTGGGTCTGGACCTCTGGGGTTATGTTCCACCATCTTTAGGTGGGACCCATAGTTCGCCATGAAGGGCAACATTCCCGTTGATGAGTGTGCTAGGTTATTATAAGCTAATTGGGCTAGTTTCAGCCAGGCTTTTCAGCGTTCCTGTTGGGTGGTTTTGTAGCATTGCAGATACTGATCGAGAACTTGATTAACTCGGTCCATCTGGCCATCTGACTGAGGCTGGTAGGCCAATGATCTTCACAGTTTGATCTGAAGTTTTTAAGTAGGTGTTGCCAGAATCATGCAATGAATTGCGGGCCTATCTGACACTATCTACTCTAGGAGGCCATGGCGAGAAAATACCTCATTTATAAAGATCTCCGCTGTGCCCTTTGCTGTGATTTTTAAGGTACACGGAAAGAATTCCGCATACTTGGTCATTCTGTCCACTACCACCATGACTGCATCATACCACTTTGATTTTGGAAACCCCATTATAAAATCCACCCTTAGTGAGGACCACTGCATTTCCATGATCTAGAGTGGATTTAGTTTCCCCAAAGGCTTCTTCCTGGCATGCTTGGATCAGGCGCAAGTTAAACATTTTAGGATTCACTCCCTCACGGCGCTTGGCATCCCCAGCCATGAATAACTTCAAGCCAAGAGCTCTATCATTTTCTCATTCCCCAGGTGTCCCGCCAAGGGGTGGTCATGAAATTTTCTTATTGCTTACTCCTGGTGCTCGCGGCCTGGCAGCTATGAGCGCCCTTTGTGGAGGATGAGGCCCTTCTTTTTACAGAAATTCTTATGATGTTCATTCTCCACCCCCTCCTCCAGATCCTTCCAGAGTGTGGCTCATATTTCGAGTTTCTCTGGGCAGCCCAGAGCTTGTCCATCAGTTCATGGGTGGCATTTTGGATGACGGTGAACATATTTGGGGGCAACATAGTTGCTATATTGTAGGCATCCAGTTCCTCCTTTGGGAAGGCATTTTCTGGGTCCCTGATAGAAGATCTGAAATGAAGTTGCTCTCCCATGGCTTGTACAAAATCTTGAAATCATACGGCACCAGCTCAAGATGCCGCCTGGCCTAGAGCTGGTTCATGCACTTTGGGCTCTTGTAAAATTCAAGGGCGCGGTGGTTTGTTCTGATAGTAAAAAGGTGTCTGGCTTACAGTAGGTGATGCTGCCATTCCTCCAGAGCTGATACAATCGATAGGTGCTCCTTGTCATACACAGAGTAGTTCATCTCAGCGAGCAACATTTTCCTGCTAAAATAGCTTACATGGTGGTCTACCCCATCTTCCCCCTCCTTCAGCAGAACCGCCCCAATCGCGAAGTTTGAGGCATCAGTTTCCACTATGAAAGGGCGTTTGGCGTTAGGGTGGGCGATTACTGGTGCCTTCATGAGGCTCTCCTTGATGGCTTGGAAAACTTTCTCCTCCTCTTCTCCCCAATGGAATGGCACCTGCCCTGTCAGACGGGTTAAGGGTACCGCCATTTTGGAGAGGTCTTTTGCAAACCTTCTCAATAAATTCACCACGCCTAGAAAGCTTCTAACTCCAGTTCTATCTTTAGGAGCCGGCCACTCCCTTACTGCCTTCAACTTGTCAGGGCATATGGCTGTTCCCTTTTGAAGACTACATTCCCCAAGAAGGAGACAGAGTCCTTGTAGAATTCACATTTTAATGGCTTCAAGAAGATGTTCGCCTTATTTATGGCTCCAGCACGCTCAGCACATCATATTTGTGATCCTCTTTAGTCTTTGAGAACTTGAGGATATCATCCATGTATGCCACAAAACAATTACCAATTAGGTTTCCTAAAGCGTTGTCTATGGTACGCTGGAATACTGATAGGCGTTCTTGAAGCCGAAGGGCATCACCTTGTATTCAAACACCCCAAGTGGAACTTGAAGGCTGCATACTGTTAGTGCTCTGCGATCACAGGAACTTAGTTGAATGCATCGACCAGGTCCAACTTGGTGAAAACCTAACCCCTGAGATCATCTGAGAGATGGTCTCCATCAATAGAATAAGATAGGGGTCAGACTCAGTTATTGAGTTCTTCCGCTGGTAATCCACACACAGGCGGAGCTCGCCATTTGCTTTTGGGACCATGAGTATGGGCGACACCACAGTAGACTTAGATTGAACGATCATACCACGCTCTAGCATTTCCTTAACATAAACTTCTAGGGCAGCCTTCGCCTTCAGATTCAAGGGGTAGATGGGGCAACCCTTGGGAAACTCAGCGTCCTTTCTGAACTTTAAAGTATAGGGAAAGGCCCATTTGGGGAGGTTGAAGGAGCTTGTTTCTTCTAGAACAGGTGAGCGTATGTTCAAAAATCTCCAGAAATGTCCACACCTGGCTCCTGCCCCAGTACTGCGTTCACCCCAAGCTTCCCTCCACCAGTGGTGAAGAAATCTAGTGCCACTGGAGGTTGGCCCTTGGGGTGCAGCATGACCAGGCGCTCCTCCAGTCTGAACTGAGGGGAGTACTTGTGCCATCACTGCATGCCCAGGATTATGGGGTGCGGCAGATTTTTAATAGCACTAAATTTTTCTTGGATTGTGTGAGGCCGCTGCCGCAGCAGCACCTGGGTTTTGACTTTCCAACTTCCCACCGATTTTGAGGTGTCTGCTAGTGTAATGGTTCCCTTCCAGTCCATATCCAGCTTCATTTTTTGCGCTAACCAGAAGTCTATATAGTTGTCCTCTGCTCTGATGTCTACCAGCGCCCAGAGTTGGTCCTCCCACTTCCCTTTCTTCCCCAAAGCTGTAACGAATAGGTAAATAAAGATAAGATGAGGTATTTCCTTTATAATAGTAGCAACGCGCGTGAGGTAGGGCGGAAGTTGTAGGGAGAACTGGGGTTTTCAGAGGGGGTCACCCCATTGGAGGAGCTGCAGGGTGATCCTTGAGAAGGCTCCTGTGAGATGCTGGAGACTGGCTCAGACTCCGCTCAGCAGCTGTGGAACTTCCCATGTTGTGACATGGGATGGTATTTTGCCTGAGCTAATGCCAGTTTCCCCTCCACCTGGGTTGTGACTGAAATTTCTTCATTGCAGGTGGCTCCTAGGCGAGTGGCAGCCATGGAAGTGATGATGTCAAGGCAGAGATTCTGGAGGAACATCCATGCAATCTGGGTAGAGATGATTTTGGCCGCCTTGGCCAATGAGCGGCAGACATGGGCATACTCCATGATTGACATCTTCCCTTGTGTGAGGTTTAGGAGGGCTGACCAAGCCGCGTCTTGGGAGTCATTTGGCGTGGCTGCCCTCTCAACCAACTGGAGACATTCATCCATGGTAGAAGGAAGCACCAACTGGGTTTATGATAGCTCAGTAAACCAATCTTCCAGGTTTCTGGGAAGGGCGATCACTATTTGAGCAATCCGGAGTGACACTGGGGAAGTTCCTCCTGAAGCAGTGGTCAGCCAGGCCTGGGGTCTTATACAAGAGGAGGTGGCATGTAGGGTGCTCAGCTCGCTGGGAGTGAGGGCCTGTCAGAATTCCAATGAGGGCTGCTCAGAACAAGAGTAGATTTGTACATTCCCGTGGGAGGGAAGGAAATGGGCGACTTCTCTTAAGAGGAACAAGAGAGAAAAGATGACCATCAGAAACCTGGTTGGGTGTTCGTACCATGCAGGCAAGGCGCGTTCTAAAGGCTTATCCATCATGTCAAAAAGTAGACAACACGTTAAAAGAGTTTCTTCTAATGTGACGGACAGGGTCCCTAAACACTGCCACAAAGCAGTTAGTCAAGAGGGCCCAGGTAAATTCCCGCAAGCAGGATAGTCATGACATGGACATATACCCAATCTGACTATATGGGAAGCACTTGACTATGAAAGTTTGGGTCACAGTCAGAACTATGCTGGCGCCAAGTAAGAGGGTCTGTCCTCCAGAAATCGCATACAAAGACTCATTAGCTTTGTCAAAGTACAAGCTGTGGTCCAGGTGCAATTTCCCTTATGTACTTATAAAGATGATTTTCCGATCTGAAGTTTATTTTGTATTTTAAGTTTTGTTTTATATTATAGAAGATGAAACTGCTTTACGCAATTTTGTCAGTTCAAATTTATATTAAGCTTAGGGGGAAGAGCGGGTCTTGTTCTCTGCAGATTCCACGGGAAATTTCTTGAAAAACAGGCATAACCTGAGGATCTAGACCCTCAATTTTCTTGTCAAGACTCATTCCAGAACTAGGATTGGGTACCTTCACAGTTGCAGAAACTTTTTTCATTTACTTCACTTCAAATTATTCTTGAAGCCTAAACTTTTTCCTACATCCATATTTAAAAATTTTATATTAGTTAAAAGGGTTTTGGCGGCCTCTGATTCGCCCAATAGCCATTTCTGAGATGCTTGTCCAGCCCCAATTGAAGTGGCGGCATCTGGTTGGCCAGAGCGCCATTTATAAGGGTTTTCATCCTCATCTCCCTTTTTAGTAATATTGTGGTTTGTGGCATCTGGTTGGCCAGAGTGCCATCTACAAGAATTTTCATTCTTGTCAACACATTTGGGAACATCAGAATCAGCCACATCTGGTTTATTGGAGCTTCCTTTTTAGGATCTAATCCATCATCATCATATTTAGTAATATTTTTTTGGAAGCATCTGGTTGGCCAGAGCACCATTTATGAGGATTTCCTTCCCTGTCAACCTCACAATACCTATTTAAATCTTATTTTGAGGCATCTGATTTGTAAGATTGCCATTTAAAAATTGTAATAATTGTGGACATTACCCTCGGCCTCAATCATCACACTAGGGAAGATCAGGGTAATGTGGCGGTCAGGCAACGCCTTGACCGTTACACCATGAAAATAAACCTGAATTTGCTATAGGCATATATGACCACCAAACATTCCCTTTCTGTCACCGTGTTATTTCTTTTTATAGATGTTTAAGGTCTGACTAGCGTAGGCAAAAGGATGTTACTTGCCATCTTCTCCTATCTGCGACAACATGGCTCCAAATGCTGTTTTTTAGGCATCTGTTTGGACAATAAACTCGTGATTGAAGTCTAAGTATCACAAAACTGGAGCTGTTATCAAGGCCAATTGAAGCTACTCAAATGCCTCTTGACAGGCCAAACTTCAGTCAAATGCGACCTTATTCTTAAGTTGATGAAATAGCGGCTCTCCAATTATTGCAAAATTGGCAATAAATTAGTGATTATACCTTATCATTCCCAGGAAAACTTGGTTAATGCGCTTGGATTCAGGCCATTTCATCTTTAATATTGCGTCTAGTTTGGAAGGCTGAGGTCAGAGTCCCTCTTTGTTTATAAAAAACCAAGGAATTCCAGTATATTTTTGTAAAATTGGCACTTCCTGGGCTTGCTTTTCAAATTAGAAGCCGTTAATTTCTTGAAGACCTACTCTAAATGTTCCAGATGATCACTAAAGGTGCGACTGAAGAAGTTTATATCATCCAGGTATACCAACACACAAAAAACTTTAGATCTACCAGGGTTGTGTCCATCTCTCTTTGTAACATAGCTGGGGCATTACATAGCCCTTTTGGCATCCTTGTTGGCTGTAATAGGCCCTCTTGAGTTATTTATCTCATTTTTCGCACTTCTCTTAGAACATATTAATCTGCCAATATTCAGTTATTAGGTCCATAGTGGAGAAGAACTTTGCACCTCCTATTTGATTCAAGGCGTCATCAATTCCTAGAGTGAATACAAAACCTTCTTCATGATATTTATTCAGCTTTTAATAATTTATGACAACCTAATTTCTCCCATCCTTCTTTTTTACTATTAAATTTGGGGCAGCCCAAGGGCTTTTCGATGGAGCTAACATGCCATGATCCAGAAGAACTTTTAACATTTTTCAAAACAACTTCTTCTGCTGCTTTCAAGCGTCTAATTGGGTATAAATGGATAGGGGCATGATCACCAATATGGATGGTGTGTATCACGTTCCTAGAACAACCAATATAGAAATTGTCCTTTGCAAATATTTCTCAGTATTTCAAAATTTAATATTATGAAATTGAATTTTTGCCATGTGAGTCACGTTCCCTAATTCAGCCATTAGGATGACATTATTGATGCTAAATTGTCTTTTTGTTGTGTAGTCCTATCTCGTCTAGGGTCCCAAATTAATGAAAAGTCTGAATTTAAATAGTCAGGAATAAATGCAAGTTGACAATAACTTGATTCCTTCTTAAGCATTGGTTGATCTTGTAAGTTTATGATAAGTTGTGAATCTTTTCATGTCCAGGAACGACTATACCAGATGAATAATTTGTTCTAATTGGTATCTAAACCACAGAAGAATTATTTCCCCATAGAGGCTTTCTGAAATTTTAATATCCAACCTGTTAGGGACGACTACTTGAGTTCCAGGCAGCATAGTAATTTGCTGATTTGAGCATTATGGTTTTCTTTTCAACTCGCAAATCTGCTTTGGTAGGGGTGAAATCTTCAAGCGAGATTTGGTTTTATTAATTGGACTATATCATCCTTGTAGGCCAGGTTAGAATAAACTAGGTTTCTTCTTTTCAGCATTACCGCTTTTGTTAAAGTATAACAAATACTTTGCCCCAGGATGGTGAGGGTGTCCTCCCTGTGGTTTGTGACTGCACCAAATCTTCTTAAGAAATTGGTCTTAATTAAGATGTCATAGCTTGCATTTGGAAATACTATGGCTGGTGCAGTTACTACAATAGATCCAAAATGCAATGGTAGTGTGCTGTAGGCTAAAAGCAACTTAGTGGTGACTGCTCCTGACGTGCCATACTCTTGGCAGTGGGCAACATTGGGCGCAATCTTCTGCTTCTTGACTAGTTTGGTGCTGATAACGTTAATAGGTGCTCCACTATCAATGATGGCCCATAGCCAGAACTTATTCACAATATATCCACATATATACATTTAGAGTAGGTTTCAGAATTGTTTATTAGGTATATTATGATGATCTTTTGATTCTAAGTGGGACTTCAGATTTGAGAAGATTTCTGGAAAGATTCCGCCAAAGTCTTCATTGGTATAGCCACTTATACATCATTTAAAGAGGCAGGTCAGAGGTGCATTTGGGATGGCTTTTTAACCCTTTTATAACGATCTGTTTTGCATAGGATTTTGTTACTCTAGCCCAAGCTTCTTCAGTGTCTTCTAGCTGTTTATACTCATTTACCTTATCTTGGGTAGTAGCCATATAGACATCATCAGCCATGATGTGATGTAGGATATATTTGGCCACCTCATAGCCAAACAAAGCTTTCCTGGGTCAGGTGATATGTGTGGCAGAACATTGGTTGAATTAGAGCATTCCGCCTTTACCCTGCCTGCTCTTTTACTGCCTTTTCATCATAATTAACCCTCAGGTCCAATTCAATCCACGTTTCTTGTCTGACTTCTATAGCATTGACTAGCAAAATGTCCCTCTCAACCACAATTATGACATGTAATCATCTCTGGTTGCTGATCCGTTTTTGGTTTACAGGCAATAATTTTTCCTTGATCATTAAAATAAGTATTTTTTGTCCCGAAAATTGGAATTTAGTTGATATTTAATCCGATTAGGGGCGTCAAAGCTACTAGTGCACTTTTTCAAAAAGTCTGAGAGTTCAAAAGCTCTAATGGTATGATTGAACGCTTTAATCATAACACGCTGCAAGTCACAGTATGGCTTAACCGCATGCTATATGGAAATTTTTGCATAAAAATTAATCTATAGCATTAGACCCAAGTAGGACTTGAGCCTCATGATAAACCCTAATAGTAAAGTCATTAATGGGATCATTTCTCTGAAATTTGATGTTAAGCAGATTTGTTTTTTTGGATGATAGCTTTTCAGGACCTTTAAATTGCTTTATCACTGCATTTTTCGCATCTAAACAGGACCAATCATCACTAAAATAGGGTATAACGAGGTCAACACTGTGAGTTCAAGCGATTGATAAAAGCTGTCAACTTCACATAATTAGATGCTCCTCAAATGGCTTTATAAATAATTCAAGTAAATGAATTTACATTCCCCTCTTTGCGAAATTCAGCAAGTTTAAGGGTTTGAAGTCAATGTGTTCAGATTTGGCAGAGGAGTTGCACTCCATCTAGAGCTGGAATGTCTTGGTGAATCCTCCATCAAAATTGGTCCACTTATGGGCAAGTGTTATCTGAATTTGGGATTGAAGCCAAGGTTTTAGGCATGGAATGAACGTCCAAAATATCAGTTTCAGCATTCGTGTCAATCCCTGATGACTCTGCTTTGTGGAATTGATTCAGACTGCTAGGTTTATACTCTTGAATTCGGGCCTTGGGTAGTTTCCCTAGTCATTTTCTGTTTAAATATTTGGAAGCTCACTACTATCCCCCTCAAGGAATGATTGAACAGTTCAGCTTTTCCCCTTAAGGGCATTGATCTCTTTTTAAAGGCTCTTACGTTTTTTCTTTGTGTGACTTGAAAAGCCAAAAATTATAGACATCTTTGTCAGATTAGCAACATAGTTATTTGTTGTAGATATATGGGTTGGAGCTCTTGCTTCTCCTTGATGAGCTAAACAATCTCAGATTGCACAGATGACACTGTTGACCAAAGCCGTGAGGATTCTTCATGGATTTGACAAGATTCCTTCTTGTAGTTCTGCCCTGCTGATAGTGCAGCAAGATCCTTAATGTTCTTTATAATTACCAGCTCATTTTGGACATATTCATTAAGCCAAATGCGCATTGCTTTTAATCAGATGATTCCTGAGAGCAGACGTGGCATTTTCGGCCAGGCTTTCAGTCTGAAAAGACAGAAAATCAGAGTTATTTTCCAATTTTTTGCAGTATTTATTGACATTTTGTAACCACTCATTGGTCAATCTATTGTGGTTATAGACTTCAGTTGCAGTCTTAGGAACTCCATTATTGAGCTGTTCTATCAAAGTATTCAGTATTCTATGAGCATTGTTGACGAGCTCTGCATTGGTTACAATGGCCTTTATGAACTGGTAAAGCTGGTATCTAACTTATCCAGTAGATTTGATTGGCAAGAATGCTCTACCTCATGAACTTGATAGATCTCTGTAAGCTCTAGTTTCTGCTGAGCCAGAATCCTCTGGGTATTTTTGATAGATAGCTAAACAAAGCTGACCAAAAGCTCTTTGGTTGCTTGTGTACTGGTAAGGCGTCTGGCCAAAATTTCCATGGTTGCCTCTCAGTATTGCATGTACAACTCCATCTTGAAGGATTGATCCTTGAGGTATTAAAAAAGTACAAAAGATGATCTATCTGGGATGTACCAATTCTATAGTCATGAAAGAGGGTCTTTATCATCTCTTTTATACTGTCTGAGGTAAACTCAATTGGGCCTGTCAACTCCACATGCTTTTCTCCCGCCATGATAAGATTAAGGAATATGAAGTACTATCCTCAGTGTTCTGGCGGGAAATTTTAAAATACTCAATGTTCTCTAATCACTGGTTTCCATATCATTATCATTAAGTCTTCTGGCAGCTTCTGCCTTGTATCCAGATTGGCTGTTCATATTAAGTTGTGTACTGTGGTTTTTAGTGAGCATCACTTGTTGAGTCCAAAGATCTACTTACTTATTGAACATACTACTGCTTTGATAGTCAGGAAGAGTTTTATCCACAAATCCTTAATTTTGCTAAGTGTCTTATGGTTATTAACCGTTTTGAAGCTCACAAAGCTTTAACAATAATAATTGACTCTTTTGTTCTCTTCTATGTAATTTTCCTCTGTAATTAGAAACTATCCTGACGCAGATAACAATGACAAGCTGCCCTTAATGATTGTCTACACCTCTTTATATAAAGATAAAATAAGATGAAGAGTATATATGATGACCAGATACAAGATAGAAATGTGATGATGTTTATTAATAGGCCTGGCGCCAGTATTTTATACCTCAAAGGAATCACCTGCTAATAATCGTCTATTAGATGAGTTCATTAAAGCCATGCCAATCCTCTATGGATTATGGCAGTGGTTATTAAAGTTCCCCAAGTTACTTTAGCTCTTATATAAACTTAATTAAAATTGTTTCAGCCCAATTGGAGGCACTTCTACTCTTGTAATTAGGAAGATTTTTAGGCTTAATATTAGCACCTCAGTGGTGTATATTCGCTTTATAATTAGCCCAATAAAGTTTCAAATACATCTGACGAATTACAATAAAATGATGAAAAACAATATAGAAAATTGAATAATGATGCACTTCTAATTGGGACGTCAGCAGGCCTCTCAATAGTACTAGGTACTCCCTAATTAGATCATCCATATGAAAGTACTTTCATGCTAATTATGAAGATTGACATACAAAAATCCATTATATTAATTATAACTGCGATAAAATCATGAGTGCAATTAAGTTTACGCTGTAAAACCCAATTGATCTACCCAAGTGGGTACCATAATCAGTCATAATGTTATTATATCATAGTAGCTTTTCTTTCTCATAAAAATCACTCTAGTTACTATAATTTGATTCGAACAGCAAATTTGGATAATTACATACAGGAAAGATGGGCGACTTTAATAACAAAAATAATACAACATGGGCGAGCATCGCAGCAAGTGGTGCACTTAATGGTGCAACTAAGGGCAAGAAACGCCCTGGAGGGGGACTAGGAACCTAAACCGTAAAAAAATCACAAACTCAGACACTGTCTGGGTTTATGGTATTTACTGTAAAGCACGTGCAATACATGTACATTCAAAACAACCAACCTTTGTCAAAGGTGGAACACGGGATCAGACTCTTCCTTGGGGATGAGTCACCGACCCTGTGGGAGAAAACATTTGAGGCACAGCCCTCACTTTTCCCTCACGCGGTGTACGTAGCCACCAAAAACATGGGCCGCAGCTGGATCAATATTGGTTTTGAAACAGCTGATGAAGCTGATGCTGCAGCAAAAATCTGCGTGGAAATTGCCCTCCCTGAGGGCAAGAAAATTGTGCACACCGTGCGCACCAGATGGAACAAAGCGAAAACTTTGTTCATCTCCTTTGACTCGCTCCCCACCAACCTTCCTCATAAGGTAATCAAGGAGGAGCTCCGCAAAGGTCTTATGGCCTATGGAGAAATCCAACAACTCGAATTACAGTATTTTGCTTAATGCCCAACCTGTGCACGGGCAAAGCTATCACTGTAATCAACCCCTTCCCAGAAGTGGAAGAGGATTTATCTAGAATTCCCCACGCAGCAGAATTTCACTTCACAGATGGGGGCCAGTTGGCTGCATTCTGAGTTACACCGGAACGCGCACCACCCATTTGCAACCACTGTGGCTCACTGGGTCACAAGGAACATGCATGCCCTGTAAAAGAGGGCTTAATGGAAAATGATTTTTGTGAAGAAGCTATGGACGAAGATAATGAAAACTTCGCCAAAATGACTGATGGCCACCACCCATTCCGCTGGGGTGAAGATGGACTATACTCCATCGTGGACCCAGTTACAAGTAAACAGCGTAAAGCAGCACAAAAAGCCCGCAAGAGAGCAGCGGCTGAAGTGGTGGCACACGTGGAATCCGCCACTAACCACAGACAAATTTGGGAGGATATTTTGGATATCTACCAAACCAACAAATCAGAACAATATGCCCAGGTTGAAAATTTTCACAGTAAGCAGACTGAGCCACAAAGCGTCATCAGTCATGCACATACTTAGGAACAATGCAACCGCAATTTGGGTGAAAATGTGGTTCACAATGCAACAAAGTTGAACCTCAAAAATATAAAATCCAATCAACAACCCGCATCAAATCAACATGAGACCTGTGCAGGAAAAGTTGACGCAAATGCAAAAAACCGCAATTCCCTTGAATCAGATTAAGGGAACCAA